>JAPYZA010005628.1:0-11975 GCA_030522685.1 Eupelmus azureus
ACTTCAAACAACAAACAAAGCAGTAGTTCCAGCCAACCTAACAAGCTAAACACATCCAGCTCGCATACCGATCTCTCCTCAACATCGCTCTCCAAACAGAAAACAACTACCCACCTGGAGAGCGCAACAAGAGCAAAAACTCAAAACCCTGGCATTTCGAATTCCCGAGCCATCCTCTCCCAGCTGTTTCCTCATACCTTCCGATCTCGAGTCCCTCGCGAGCGCAGCCAGCGATCGAAAGACAGACATTGTTCGATTCGCGGGGCCGATTGGCTCTTGGGGGGTGGTCCGGTCTCTAAGCCGCGCGCTCGGGCTCCGTCGATCGCATAACAAGGGATCCTGGGTGTTCCCGTGCCTCAGCTCTGCCTATCCTGAATAAATGCATTTCATTGCGCGATGCGGGGGAGAGTCAGGTATTTATGTGAGAAAATCGAGGAATTTTCGTATTATGCATCGATAGGAGGTGGATACGGTATTGGTTATATGCTTGTTTGTCGTTACATAAATTATACTTATAAACGTAAACGCGCGTTAACTATCGAGCGGAAATGAAAAACGTTGCGTTTAGCAACGCTATAATAAACATAATTGCAAGCCGCTCGTATCAGACGCTAGAGCAATATCAGTCCTATATACCCACGCACAAAGCGCGTACGCAAAGCCATATAAAGAGCCGAGAGCGCCTATACGAAATCCTGCCTTTGAAAAGAAAAGCTGAAGAAAGGTGCACAGAAGGAAGCTCGATTTTCATTACAGATATCGGACCGCTGAGTAAATTGCCTCTCGCGTTTGGCTTTGATAGAGTCCCGATTATGATTCGACGATAATTTCACCTCGCTTCGACGGTTTATTATTATATATAGGTGTAGGCTTACGCCTGCCTCTGAAAATCCAACGAAATCCAAAAATCAACATCGCGAAGCCGTTCGAGCTAATTTAAATGATTTATCAAGCCTGAGCCATGAAAAACGCGCCTCGAAATACGAGCTGACAAAGTGAGCGCACGAACCGAGCTGTCCTTGACGCGACAATGGCCGATTCATTATTTCGCGGGCTCGACCACTGCGAACCCGTGGCACGCGACTTAAGTACCCTATGTACAGTCGAGGGTTAGTGCGCATTATGTACTGCTGAATTCGAGAGATGGAGAGAGGTAGTAGCTTCATTTGTCTTCGCGGATTGGTTACTTGGAGAAGAAAAGAGGTATTTTGCTACGGTATTTTATAGTGGTTGAACGTGGGTGTTCGGATTGTTATAGCGGGTATTAATGGTTTTGTTTAGATGCTATGAAAGATTGATCGATTTAGAGGAAATAAAGCAACCGATTCCAAGATCGATCCATTTATCCCTCACTCATTCTACTTGAGCGTATCGACATTCTCTTGTAAATTAAAGCCTCATCATCGGTATACAAGAGCCGATAAATATCGGAAAAATGATTTCATAGACCTTGATCCTCCTCGCTCGCAAAAACAAGCCTCAAGGAAAGCAAATCGCATTTCCAGCATATTTTCCGCGTTCGCCGCAAGAACACAGCTCAAAGCCGCGCGCGCGCCGGCGACGATCCTCTCATTCTCGTATACATCAAGCCCGTAATAATGCGAAAAATCCGGAGCTCTTCTCCCGAGAGACGGACTCGCATCTCGCGGAAACGTCAAGAAAAGCCGGCAGCATTCCGCGCCGTAAAGTAATCGATTTACAGCACTGAAGCGTGTATATCGATGCCCACTCAATTAGCGCGCTTACACAAGGCCTCCACTGAAGGTAGAGAAGAATCCTCTTTTCTTTTTGTGCGAGCACTGCTTTTTCTGGGGGATAAAAGAGGGACAAGGAGCTTGATTTTTTGAGCGACCTTAAGTGCCTTTCCTGATACGCTGCGCAAGCTCCCAGGATGGTTTCATCTCGACACTTTACGATATAGTCAGCGAGTCGCGCGTGCCGTATAAATATAAGCATTAAAATTCTTATTACAGGACTTGATACAGGCCCTTATCGTCTCACTTCCTTCTTTTTTGCGCGGCCTTCACCCCTTCCCGCTGTTTACACACTTTGGCGCGCGCAGCTGCATGCTGCGAAGGACGCGTCGAATTTTTTTTATCGCGAGGCTAAGAGGATTAGGACGTCGTTTCGCCGATTTTATCGCATCTGCGCGTCTTTTTTACGGGCGAGTAACTGCGAGCGTATATGCAAAGGCAGATCGGCTTAAAAAGGCTGAAATTCGAAAGTCGAGAGTGCCGGATCGAAATTTTCGTTTCTAGGCGCAGTGAAAGGGATGCTTTATCGAGCTTGATACGGTAAAAGGAATGTGGGAATGCCGTAAAATAGGATTTGCTTTTATTATCCGAACTCGCGGATTATTACTATATTAATAAATTAAATGTGTATCACCGTAATCCCCATAATCCTTAAAAAGCTCGAGCGCAATCTTAAATTTTCCAAAATACATAAATAATATTTGCATCAGCGTTCGCGCCGACATTAGAGAAAACGAGTTTCAGCGCTGACTTGCGTATTTGTCATCACTCTGCACCAACCTGTCGACTTTCCCGCAAACAAATCGTCTCCCGCGCATTTTCAATTTCCTCCCAACCGTCCCTCCCGCGGTTATCTAGAAGCGACAATGAAGAACGCAAGCTAATTTGTTCGGCGCACGCACAGATTGGAAAGCCGTCGGCTCGTTAATAACGAATTAATTTGCTCCACATTTTCTCTCGTTTCGCAGAGGGGAGGGAGGAAAAAACGAAGGAACGCGACGTCGAACGACTCAATCCGCAGCGCGGCAAAAAGACATTACGAGCTTTTCCCCGCTGCCGACGTTTTTTATTTGTCGGGCTAACGAGCCGCGCTCCGGGCAGTGTTTATCAGCCGGTATTGGGAAAAATCGTGTGATGTAGATCGCTCCGGTGGTTGTCGTGCGGGATATGGTAAATGACGTGATATTTCGTAGCCGACTGTTTTAATAAATAATGCGGGGGGATTTATAGGAGTGATTATTATTATTTACGATTAGAGGTAGATTGCAAAAATGTGGTTGCGCACGTTTCTAGCTCTGAAAATTATTGATAAAAATATTTTTTATTTATATATATCTTATGCTATTGGGTAACGAACGGTTTCTTGATTAAAACACCGTTGAAATTGAACTCGAAAATGAAAACTTCTAAAACCGCCTCAATCTCTCCCGCCACCATAATTCAACGTTTTTGCAATGCTCTATACCAATCGCCTCGACTCTTCAATTTCCCTCTTATAAATCTAGTCGCGCATCGACTGGCAGGCTCCAATAAAAAAAAGCCGCTCGGCGATAAAAGCAAGCGTGCCCAGAGCTGCGCGCGAGCATAAAAATGCGAATGAAATACGCGACTTTATGCATCGTCTCTCTGGCAGCGGCGGCGGCGGCGAAACCAGAGTAACGTCCCCGAGGCGCATAATTCACAGCGGGCAGCCGCGCGCTGCGTAGCTATATGTACGCCAGTGCGGCACACGTACAGAGCCGATCGATCACGCGGCCATTTTTGCATCGGCAAGCGCGAGAGGCACAATACGCATTAATCCAACGCTGCACCGCGGCGTGGATTGCAGCCGATGTTGAGAGTATATAGAGGGCCTTTTTTGATTTTTAGTTTTTGGGATGGTTTTGTTGCTGTGTTTTTTTGTATAGGCGAGTGGTAGCTCGGCGTGTTTTGAGCTTTGAACATTAATCAGAGCGAGATCGCGATGAAAAGTTTCGTGATTACGATCATTACACAGGCTGGTGCACCGGCGTAATGTTGGTGTTTCGATTTTCTTGCTTCTTACCTTTGTCTCGAATGTAATTCCGCAGAAAAATATGGAAAACATCTGCGCAGCGATTTGCATTATTATTTTCATATTATTTGCCGTAAACGCGATAAAATCGCACCATTAATATGCTGCATTACACATTAGCGCAAAAACCGTACACGTAAAATCAATTTAATTTTTTGCTCTTTCCCTTCTCTTTCTCCTCTCTGTCTCCTCTTTCGCATTTACAGCGAATCTCGATACACATCTGCCTTTTCTGTGTAATTAAAACAAACAAAGAATCGAATCAGCTTGCATCATATGCATTCGTCCGCAAACAACTAAAAATGGAAATAAAGATGTGGAGAAAAGGAGAAGATGTGCATACGCTCGTGCGTCCTTGAGACGACGCGCACTCTCTAAATTCCACGGAGTAAATAACATTTCTTTGATTGCATAATCAGATTTCAGAGAAACGAAAATCTCTACTCGTCTTTACGGGACTTTCATTACCTTTTTTATATTTTTCCAGGTAATCATCAGAACCAATAAAATATTAATCCCCAATAACTTTATTATCATCCAATTTAACGTATATCGATTCTCTCCCAACTGCATCGTATCATCTTCAAAACGCTCCTCATATACATACAACCATATACGCATCGTACACCTATATACGACCTGCGTATGCAGTGTATCGTGGAGACGTCTCGAGGGATCCGGCTGCCCGAATAGCCCAGTAGGTCGCTCTCCTCGCTGAAATTCTCTCGCGCGACATTGAATACACATATACGTCTGGTATAAACGTGTGTATAGAACGCGCTTGCGCTAACGTATATATAAGCAAGAATGGCTCGACGAGTGCTCCGAGATCCGTTATATATACATATATACAAGTCGTAGAGCGCGCTCGATGACCTCTTGCCGCACTTGCATCTCTAAGAGAGTGCATATGCTCCGAGCAACTCGTTATACATACACTCGTATAATGCGGGCTATACGATGTCCGAGGGACGCAGATAGATGGGAGATGATTTCGTTGAAGTAAGAGGGGAGGCACGCTCTGATTTTATGGAAATGAGCGCGCAGGTGTTTTAATTATCAAATATATCTCTCGTGAACCCGATGAAAAAATCTCGATCTTTCATAATAGACCCATCGAGGCCCCCCGAGCACTCGATCATAACCGACTTTGCCAGTATAGTCGCGCGGAGAGGGACGTGGAAAAATCGGGAGAAGCCGAAATTAAAATAAGCAGCGGGATCCGAAAAACTCTGGTGTTCAAAGCAGCGCCGCGCGCTCGGCGATCGTTCCGCCTCTCTTCCAGAAAAAAAAAGATCCTCGTAGTCCCGTCCCCGCCCCGAGAGAGGGAGAGAAACAGCCGTAAAGAGAAAGAGAAACTCTCGCGTCTCTCCTTTAGCCACGGCTCTCTGCGTACACCTTTTTTTCGAATTCCAAAGGCCGCTCGCGCGCGCCGTAGGTCAGAGAGAGAGAGCCTCTCTCGTATATATACATATATATACCTGAAAGTCTCGAGTTTCGGCATCCCTCCTCTCTCGCTGGATTTACGAAGTCAGCGGGATTCCTCGCTCCGATGAAGAATCGAGAGAGGGTACGTGCACCTATATCTCTATATATACCTAGCCATTTTATACATATATATAAGACGACGGCGCGAGCATTACCGCGATAAATCATCGGTCACGGACGCGCCGAAGGGGGAAAAGAGCGTTCACGTTCCTCCGCGTGAACCGGACTCCAGGAGAGTGAGAGAGAGGTCATTTGAATCCGTGTGCGCGAGCGATGAAAAACGGATCTGCGCGCCGTGATGAACGGCTCTGCCTGATTGATACACGCTGAGATAGCGCGCCCGCGAGTTTTTTGTCTCTCTCTCTCTCTTTCTGCCTCTTTGGATACGTGTCTGAGCGAGGAGATGCTGGTGCTGCCGTTGTTGCTGCGCGGGTTGCTGACGAGGTGAAAATGAGGTGGCTGATGGGGCGCCGCTACAGAGACGATTGCATTTACAGTTTGATGACAGAATTGATTTGAGAGGCGAGCGAGAGAGCGCTGATCGAATCGCGATGTGTGCCGTTATAGGGGATCTTGCACCTGTTACTTTGCTTCCAGGACCTACATGTTTTAAGTTCAGGAGAAGGAATGAAGGAATTTTTAAGTATAATTAAAAAATTTATAATACAAACGACTTTTTCATGTGTTCATTTTTCTCTCGGATAGTTCATTAAACAACAGTCATCAACAAAACATTCATCGTATTCGGTCACCTGAAAAAAAAGAACTCGTTCACAATCTCGCGCCACGGTGAGCCCCTTCAAAAGCACCTTAAATCTCATCCCACTGACCGGCATCATCATCGTAATATTCATTTTCGAAAGCTGCTTGCTATGGTGCATTAGCTGAGGTAGTGACGCGGCACCAACCTGCCGCACGTTCGGCGCGAGCCGCATAATGACGGGGTATACTCCGGCCGAAAGATATTTGGAGCCTGAGCTAGGCCGAGAGCGAGAGAGACTGGTAATCACGTGAGCATCCGAGAGCGTCGCTGAAATTGACGCTCTGCATGCTGTAATAATGCATGGATTTTTTTGGCTTTTTAGGATGGGGGGCGAGAAAATTGTATATATGCTCACTTTTAGGTTTGGTTGATATGTTATGGAATTTTCAGACTGCTTACATTGCGGAGACGTGGATTGGTCAATGTTGAAGATATGGTAAATTGAAGAATATTTTCTTAAAGGACTATGTTTTTTTTTATTGTTACAATCATGAGTAAAGATAGACAGTTCAAGTGTCGATTACAGGGTGTACTACAATGTCCACGACGTACATCTTAATTTACAACTTAAATCGCCAGCATTCTATAGACATATTTACAGCAATCTTTGCGATACACCACAGTCTAAAGAAATTTTCAGACATTATAATAATTACACGTCGATAAAAACAACACATCACATTATAAGCGTCTCGTGCTTCCGTGTGTGAAACCGATTCAACCAAACTGAATATATAAGCTGTTTCTCAGGACGTTCGGACCCCAGGCTCGTCTTTGATTCCGCACTAACTACATTGACCTTGGACTGATTCTTTTCCACAATAACCATCGGTAGAAATCTCGTCCTCAGCATTAAAGCCGATCTATTATTGATCGTCTGCACCGATCTGAACGTCCTCAGCGAGGTGCTGTCGCCCCTACTGTTAGCCGAGCTACTGTTGCCTTCATTCTTGTTATTTTTTCCTTCAATAGCCGTGCTGCTACTACCGGACTTTCTAACCGGACCACCACCACTGCCACTGGGTTTTCCCCGATTTTTGTTGGACTCAAACGCCAGATTCTCACCAGCCTTTTCCCTAATCGCTGCTTTGCTCCTAGAACGTTCAGCAGCCGCCGATCTATCGGTTGCCGGCTGGACCGGCGTCTTTCTCAGTGGCAGTTCACTCTTAGACTGCGCAACTCTCTGCTCTTTGGGACCAGCAGTGGGCGAAGGTTTGGATGCGTCGTTACCGATTTTCAGAGGTATCGAAGATTTCCGCTGGTGCTCGTTCTTCAATTGCTGCTGCGGAGCCGAGATGGTTTTCTTAGGCGCGTTGTCCTGAACGGACGTCTTGGAGGGTTCCGTCAGAGGCGGCTTCTTGCGGGGCTTGCGCGTCGGCACTTTCAGCCCGTAATCGATCAACGTGCCGTCCTTTCGCTTCTCAATGGGTATGATCGCGTCCGTGACCCTCTTCACCTTGTAGCCGTAATCGATCAAGTTGTCCTTTTTGCGCTTGTGCACCGTTTCCGGGATGATCGGCATGTCCGACTGCTCTGGGCCCGCTGGCTGCTTGTCCCCTTTTTTGTTCAGCTCCTGAATGGATCTCTGCAAAACACCGATGCTCGGCTTGCTCGGCTCTTTGCCGTCTTTGCTCGCGGGCTTCACCTCCGCAACAACGGGTCTATTCTTTATTTCGGGAGCGGCATTTTTATCGACCGATTTTGCACTCTTAGCTTTTTTATCGTCGTTCTTGCTTTCACCACTTTTCTTACTTTCATCCACCTTAGCGATTTCCTCTTTCTTGTTACCATCTTTTGTGTCTTTCTTATCCTTTGACTCGACGACGCTAGTTTTCTTTTCTATCTTGGCCGCAGATTTCTCCTTCTTCGCGGCTTCGGCAGCTTCGTCCGGCTTCGGCTTCGGTACAGCTTCTTTTTGCGTTGTCTTCTTCGCTTCTCTCTTCTTTTCCTCGAGCTCCTCCTCGATGTGTTTCTTCACCTTCGAGATGCTCGTCATCTTTCTTTTACGTCGCACACTCTTTGGTCCGGCTGACAATTTCTGCGGCTCCGTTATCGGCACCTTCACCACCTTTGGCTGCTCCTCTAAGGGCACATTAACTGGAGAGATCTCCTCGCTTGCCAATACCTCAATTATTGGTTCTGAGGTGTATATATCATGCAAACACTCAGCTGAAGGCTTGGTACAACCAGCTGACGCCCACCAGGGCAAGGGACCTTCCTTTTTCAAAGGTTTAATCTTGTTGTTGCTTTGAGTCTTTTTGGACAGTAATGGGTTTTTGCAGCCATCGTTCGATTTGGAAGTATTGTCTCCCTTACCAGCAGCATCAGCTGCAGAGGCGGCTTTCATCGAAGTGCTGCTGGTCTTGTTAAGCGACATCGCGTATTTGGGTAGACTGGAGCTGCTGCCGGCTACATTCCGAGGTTTTTCCTGTAATTTGGCACAAATTTGAATGCTTAAAACAGACATTTTTGATTCTAGCTTGTTACTCGCTTCGCGTACCTCTGTATTTATCGGTATCTGAATTTCAATCTTGTCCTCACCGGCCAAGATGTTAAACTTCTGAACTGCTTTCATTTTCGGCGACGCAGAATTATCAACGCTTATGTTCACCGTCTCGGATTTACGACTGGCTAGCTTGGGCTTCAGCCACTCTGCGGAGACGAACGGTTCCTTGTCATTATGGATATCGGTGTTGCAGCAAAGAAAATCAAAATCGCTGTGGTGAGTTCGCGCCAAAGTCAGTCGGTTCTTTGATTTCTCCAGCCTGGACTGCTTCTCCGTCGTCGCTGCGATCGTGTTCATCCAGTCTTTGTTCTCGTCGAGTCTGGGCGACTTTTGTCTGTTCTTCGTGAAATAGTCGCGTTTCTGAGCGTCCTTCATGACCGAAGGAGATGCCTTTCTACTCGCTTTCTTCACGCTCTTCTCGGTCAGGGCGTGAGTTACGTCCTTTCCCGGTTTGGTAGAGATCACCGACAAGCTGTTGGAGGAGCTCGCTTTACTCTTGCTGATTTTTGGCCGCTCCATCTTTGTGAGCGATGAGACGACAGAGTTTAGCGGTAACCGGGAGAATATACCTCTCAGCGAGTCTTTGCTTTTGGCGGAGGCTCGTTTTTCCTTCTCCAAAGCTTCGCTATACTCGGCAATCATCTTTGCATAGGTACGTTGTTCTGGCACTACTGAAGGTACTGCTGTATTGCTGGAGGTGACTTTAGTGGGCTGCGTCTTTTCACCCTTGGACGCTTCAGTCTTCACAGTCTTTTTGTTAATTCTGCTAACGGTACAGCTCACGTTGGGCTGGAACAGGGGAATGTCCAAGTTGCCCGACTTATCCATCGGCGAGTTGCGGTTGTGGAACAGGACAAGTTTTGATTTCCCATACATGAGTGCCTGGAAAAATTATATGTAAAAATATATACTATGTACACATATCAGACGTGATACCGTAGCAATACCGTGAACACATTAAAATATTGAAAAAATATTGAGATAATATTCTAAAAATATTTTTAAGAGATAAGAAATATTATAACAATAGAACAATAATTATGTCTATAGTTACAAAAAAAAAAAAAAAAAAAAAATCATATTGACACTCATCACACAAAACTAAAAACGCAAACAAAAATAAATCTAGTACTCAAAATAATCTAAGTACAACCATCAAACTAAGCTTTAAAAATTTGCTATTCAACCTGCGAACTATCACCGCCCATCTGATGGCAGCACCCTGCATCCTCAGTAGCAAAGGACGCTGACTGTGTATTCTTTGGTGGATTCGTGGTACGCAGATACCTGTGACCGCTGCGCAACAAGCTATCCTTGCCAGGCGGGCATCCGGATGAGGTGACTGGATCTACGGAAGTTAAAGATAATTTGTTTAATATTCTGAACGCGAACAAAGTGCAAGCTGTTCGTGTCGGCTATGATTTTTAATTTTAACGTTAGGTTATGTGTCTACTCAACTCGAAGAGACGTGACGAGGGAGCGAGCCTATGATCTGTTTGAATTGATTCATAGTGTTCTGTATACAGAGAATTTAGATTTTTGACCGTTGTTTGACGAGGTACTTGTTCCTTTTTTTTTACTTTTCCGTAATTTGGCTGGAGAGATTTTTATGATGAGAAAGCTTGCGCGGAATTAGAGAAGTCAAACAAACATGTTGGGAACAGACCGATTTCAGTATATTGAAGTTGGCGACTTAACCTTTAACTACGTATTGTTATGTATACATATATCAGTATAAAGCTCATGAAAATCGAAGAATTACAATTTTTAATAGATTTATTAATTTATATTAGAAAATTATATTATCGATCTTTATAAAATTTAAAAAAAATATACTTATCGTAAATTAAAATATTTTCAATAACAACAATTTCCCTATACGATCACCTTTCCCGTAAGGCAAATACTTCGAAGATCGTTATAAACTTGGAATAAACTGAAAGAGTAAAATCTCAAATTGCGATAAACCGCCTAATAACGACCTTTTCCACGAAAGCGCTGTAACCGCGCATGGTGCGCATCTCAACCTATCTCCAGATAACCATCTCTCTCTCTCTCTCTCTTTCTTTCTCTCCTCTTCTGCAGCAGTGAGCCGACACTTAGCGCGAGGAGAGGAAAACGCTCTCCTCTTCGTATATATCGCGGCTCCACATCGCCTGGAGCGGTATCACTTTTCCGTATCGCGGCAGCGCAAGCGCTCACCTTTTATAAGCGAGGCGTCACGCTCTCGCTCTTATAGAGCGAAACGCGATCGAGGAATCGTGTGGATCGATCGGTGCATTGAAAAGAGAAAGAGAGAGAATCTGAGAGAGCGAGGATGGGATGTTCTTGTACGCGAAGGCCTTGAGGCGCGGATTGATTGGTTTCGCGATCGATGCATTTTGTGCGCGCGCGCATCGGCTCCTGATCACTGCCGTTCAATTTTATTAAGAGAATTTTTTAATGAAAGATTTTCTTCACTTATTTCAGCGCGTTTAGATGTAGATATATTGTGGATATTTAACCATTAAAAATAATTAAATATTTATTAGGCGATCGATTGCTAAATCTCTAGAACTAAAAATAGTTATTTGCAAATAAAAAGATAAATAACAGTTACACAATGCAACGGTATTTCTATTTTTAAACGAAAGGCAAGCTGCACTTCCGAAACCTTTTTTGTTCGCTAATCGACTCATCGATCACGCTACAATACCAAACGGAGTTTCCTGTGTCGAAGGTGCAAACGATTTTAGCACCTCAATGCTGCTACTATACCGATGCTTTAATGCACTTGGAGAGTATTTTAAATTAGAGGCGTGCGCACTTGACGTAACGGCTTTCTGCTGCCGTAAATCGTACGAAAAGATGCTTGCCTGACGCAGAGGCGACCTTTTTATTTTTACAGAACTAGCAGGTAACGAGCTTATAAATTAAGCTCTCGATTTCATCTCGTAGGACCAAGGGAAACAGTACGCTGATAGTTTGATCTGTAGAATCCAAATCCTAAATTTTTTTTTCATTTAGGGAATTTATTTTGAATATTTTAATAAATATTTTACTTAAGTGAATAATGCTTGTTACTTTGTTCAGGCAAATTGCGTGGATTATCAGCACTGATCGCACGCTTCGTAAATTGCATACTTAATTAGTTGAATGTTTAAATAAATAAGTTAATTAAAGAAGGCGTTAAAACCGATGAATTACTGACGGACTGGAAAAATTTTTCGAATTTGTTGTACAGTAACAGTGAAGTGACTTCTATTAGAATTATTTCTAATAATTATTATATTTACTCAATTATAATGTAAGTTTTTTAATATTAAACTCTTTCTATCTCTCTCTTGAGTACAAAAATTGACTGTTTATATTATTATTGCCAAGGATTATTAGATGGTTATTAGTGCTAATGCTGCTAATTAGCACAGTTTT
>JAPYZA010005629.1:0-12956 GCA_030522685.1 Eupelmus azureus
AAGTTAAATCGTGTATTTCCCCGACTCACACAAATCAAAGCTCGTATCAGTAGATCAAGGCAATATCCACGCAGCCAAAACGCATCCATTTCAATCAGACCCCCCACTGCAGCCGACGCGAGAAAATCCGCTGACAGGGCGAATCAACCTCAATTTGTCAAAACCTTATTCCTCCAGGTTGCCCGCACGCTCGCGACAAAGCTCGCCCTCCCAACAGCTCGCCATTAACGTCTCACGTAAACGCTAATAACTTCAATTTGCAGCACGCAAAAAGAGCCACGCTCGCATATTTTCACACGCGACTCCAAAACACAAAGGCCACCACACATCCCTCCGGGCACAAAAAGACACACGAATATCGATCGCGCGTAGGTGTGCACAGAGCAAAATCAGCCTCGCCGAGAATCCCAGGAATTTATCCCTCTCACATATACCCCGACTCGCGCTTTAAAATGGCAAAGTTCGAAGGCGCACGCGGCACTTTTCACATCTGGCGCGCGGCAGAGAGAGAGAGAGCGAGCTTCAAGGCCGGGCAATCAACCTCGCGAGAGCAGAAACTCGTCGGCGAGTGCGTGCACGCGCAATAGTCGGATTCAAGGACAGCTGGGCTCTCCTCGCGACGAGCTTGCTCCGCTGCTGCTTCGAACTTCGATCCTCTGCGTATATGTATTATTTATACCCGAGTTATTAGCCGGCGTGTATGTGCGTATAGGCACGCGTGAGACGCGAATTTTACGAGTCGAGGAGAGCGACACTATTGCCGTGTAAGCAGTCGCGATGTTAAAGATTATCGTTGGCCTGGCTTTTAGGGATACGAGGGGCGTATTGGTTCTTGAGCCTTTGAAGTTGGTCGGGCAGAGGTTTTAGGTGTATGGGAGTTGGACGGAGGCTTTTAAGGCTGGCGAGGAGGGCTTTAATAAGGAAAATGAAATGTGGTTTGCTCGTTGAAGTTGAGAGTTTCGAGCTTGCAAATGAGATGGTTTTTAATGTTAATGAAAGATTTTATTATAGGGATATGAGGGGACGTGCGGTTTTCGATAGGCGATTTGTGGAGTGCTTTGGAAAATCGAATTACGATTGCGTGTTTTATAGGAGAGTTTTTAAAAAGACTAAATGGACAAAGCCGATTTAAGTATAAAAGCTCACGTTAGACTTTCTTTGTTTTATCGAAATACTTTTCATTATCTTATCCAAACTTACGAAAATCGTTAGAAAAATGGCATCTTTATTCGGCCGAAGAATTTAAATTAGAATTTAGGAAGCATAAACTCTCCAATATTTATCCAGTCGGTCATAAAAAGCCTCTCGATAAGTAAAAACCGTATCTGCAATATTGCGCCAACGCAGGCTGATGTCCTCGTTGACGTGAATTTATTTGACAGCTCGGCCAAGCGTAAACACATCTTACCAGCTCGCAGCCTCTCAGCAGCGTTCGCTGAGCGTCAGGCTGTTATTAAATATATATATGCTAAAAAGTTGTAAGTTACGTTTTTTTTCGCGTCAGTGCGCACACAAGCGAAAAATGCGGTTTACGAAAATGCTGCCGTAAATGTTGTGATTCACTTGTTCCGAAGCTTATGTGTTACGCGTCAATTTGTTAAATATTGGTGTAGGTGAATGAGATGTAACTCGGCTTTTTTTTGTCAAGAAAGAATATGTTGAATTTTTTACGCTTTTTGATAAATTAACCAATAATGCGTCAAACTTATTGTTAAGCATATGCACAGTCTCCATATTATGATCATAAATAATAAAATTCTTTTACTTTTATTTATTAGAAAGAAAATATGTGTTTGGATAAATATTTCTTAATGTTCATTATGATATAAATCATATCACATCCCATAAATCAATAAATTATTTTGCAATACTTGATAGAACAAAAGATATAAATCACTGAGGTTCGTTGTATAAGAAAAGGTTGAAAATTCCTTTATACGCTGAAGCTATCAGAAAGTGCTATTGAAAAAAGCAGACTCTATATTGATAAATATTGTTCAAACTAATGAACGAATTTATAAAGACAGCTACAACATTTATAATAAGATTAGGATTGAGATTAAGATTAAAACGATGTTTTTTCCGACAAATGATGGACAAAGGACCTCTGAGATGATTAATGATGTACAAATCCGTCGGCACAAAAACACATCCTTTTAAAATAGATAAGCCTCCGAGGACAAAAAATACGTCGCAACAGACTAGCCTTAACATTCCCAGAAACCGAGATATTTAAAACTCTTAAAAATCCGTACTATTAAATAAACATTAATCCCGCAAATTTCGTTTTAACTTAGCATCCAGATATTTTTGAAGTACCAACTATCACGCAAAGTTATAAATCAACTTCAGCGCGGCTAGAAAAATCGTTTTATCCCAGGCTTTCCAGTTCTGCAATTTAGTATTTATATATGCAGCAAAAATCGCGAACTTATCAAGAAGCAAAATAAATTCCGCTTCTTTAATCCAAGACTTTGCGCCGATCCACAGTCGCGTATTTTCGGATTACTCGAGCATAATCAGCAATGAAAATACCAGCCCGTAAAGACAAAGAATCGGCACCCTTCGCAAGCTCCATTCAGCAAAGCCGAAGACAAAAATCCCCCGGCTGCATTAATTTAGCGATCCCCGCGACACAACAAAAATCCCAGGAGCTGCACAAGGTCGTCTGGGCCACCAGCGGCAGGGCAATTTGAGCGTCATACGCATATCGGCGACAAAGAAGAAGAAGAAGACGCAGAAGAAGAAGAACTGGAAATTTCTCGAAGGCAGCGCACCCGCCGCCGGGAAAAATCGGCGAACGCATATAACACGTATATATATACATACACTTGGCCTGGGCGTGCGCACCTGAAGGGATAACCGGTATAGCCGCGGTGGTGGCGGCAGCTGCACGCCGGTTCCTTCGGATCCAGTTTCCCCGGCTTTTGTGTGTGGCGTGCGCGCCTGGACGCGCAGAGACGATGAACTTGTTGACATCGATAACGTCAAACTTAATTGCCGATAACTTTGCGACAATGCTTCGAGGGCGCTGGATGTTGGAGAAGGGGGGGGGGAGGGGGTTTTTGATACGGAGGAGCCTGATTTATGGGGCGAGCGAGATGCCGTCGGTGCGGGAGTACAGAGTGAAATGTGTCGGGGATTGGGTTTAAGGGGGGTGGAAGAGTGCGCTGCGTGTGGTGGGATGGAAGTGGTTGAGGTGGTTCTGGATTAATGAGAGGAAGGAATTTGCATTAGTTTTGATAAGGGAGTTTGATGCTTCTGATTTTTCGGGTTTTAGTTTGAAATAGTCGAAGGAAAGTAATACCTTAGTCCAGAATTAGAATCATTTATCAAAAACTTTTACTTTTGCTTTCGTTTTTTGTTTAATTATTTTAATTTGATTGTCAAGTCTCTTATCTCTTTGCTTTATCTGTTTTCTTTAATTTATGATTGATACTGTTCTTATGTTAGTCACCTACATACGCTAAGTTAAATAGATTTGAAGTAGGTTTGAGTAGATTACTTTGTTAAAATTTAACTAAAATTTGTACAGTAACTTTTTAGTAATTACAAAAGAAAAATGACTTACATGACTCAAAATTTCATCATTTTTAGCCTATTTAGTGATATGAGATTTCGACGTGAGACTTAAGTGGTCAAGGAGGATCTAAGTTTCAATAATAACTTTCTAATAAAAATTTTATTCAGATTTTTGCATTTTTGCACACAAGGTTAAAAATAATTTATTCTCGATTTTTCACAAATAATTGTTTCTATCTATATTAAAACATTTTATTCATTTCATTATATTTTGTTACAGGGCAAATCTGATTCAAATAATGAAAAATAATAGCTCATTTTTTCTATTTCCTCTAAATACTCCCTTGCGTGTCAACTTCGATTTTATTCCGAATTTATACGCCTCACAAAAATGATCAAAAGATGCTCGAACATTTGGTATAGACATGAAATAACGATAAGAACTCTAACTATAATCATAATTTAAAAACATTTTTCTATGACGTAACTCATTGATATTTAACGATTCATTTCTTTTTTCAATAGCCCGTGTAGCTAATATCGAAGCCGTATAATTGCAAAATTTTTCATCTTATTCGATCGTTTTGGTTTGTTTGTTGATCATTAAAACTTACACGGAGAAACTTGACATAGTTAAGCTGACTCGGCAATAGAACATGAGCTACACGCTTTCAAGCATCGATGCTCACGAGCAAACTGGTAAAGCCAGTGTAAGAGCCTCTTTCTTCGCTATTTTATTACTTCAATTTCGAAAACTCGTTATCTCCTAGTCAAATAAAAAAGCCAGCTTTGTATTTATAACCGTAATTTATAATATAACTTTAATAAAGCAATAAATAAACAGCTGATAAACAATAATTGCACAAGCCGACCGGAAAACACACATAATTTATTGCATAATTAACTGAATAATCCCAATACCAAAGCTCGCAGTCCAGCGGCGAGCTCTCGACTAAAATTTCCACGCCAATATTTTCCGTCTGAAAAAGTACCTAGAGCGCAGGCTATACGTTTGCGGAAGCGGATGTATCGCGTTGCAAAAAAAAGTGTTCACGTGTCACTGCGCCAGCGCCGTGAACTTGCAAATGAAGGCTCCCGTCTGCATCAAGATTGCCAGTCTCGTGTAGCGTAGCGACAAAAGCTGTGTACGCTGCGCGTGCCCTGTTATTACTCTACTCGTACACCCGACTAGAATTTTGACAGGCTAGACTCGAACATGCTTTAGTTAGGCCCTAATTAGTCCTAAACCAAGACCATTTAATTACCAAATCACATGAGTTCTAGGTAAGGACCAATTAACCGTCTAGTCAAGCATCGATTATTCCCGTATCGCAGGCTATACAGTGTAAGATTGCGTATCTGCGGTCATCGGGGACGAATCGCGCCCGTTCGGGGCTTCGATCATTGATCCTCGAAATCCCCGTATAGAGTGCGGTGCGTTTTTGCGACACCGCGGTTCCGGTGTAAGCCCACGGAGGGCTTCTGGCTTCTAGGGTTACCGTAAAGGTGGTCAGCGTGCCGACGAGTAGGAGCTGGAGCCGAGTCGAGAGCTCTCTTGAGGAATAAACAAAAGCTTGGAGAGAGACGAGGTAATTGGGTTTGATGGCTGGGGTGAGTCGAATGGCTTGATTTGCTTCGTTTTGTTTAGGCTTATTTTTTAGAGTTTTGATATTTTTAGTTTATTTTATAATAGATTTAAGCTTATTAGCTTGGAAAGGGATTCATTTTTGGAAGAGACATTAATTTTATTTGCGCTGCGTGTATTACGGCGTCAAAAAGGAATTTCTCAACCTAATTATATTTAACACAGTACTGGTAACTGGATTCCAGCGAAAATTTTACAAAGAGCAAGAGGTAACAGGGAACATTACAGAATACGAGTCTCATAAATCATATTAGAGTGCCAGAATGCAAAATTCATGTAATAATGTCTTTATATAAAGAATACATTTTTCAACAAATAAAGAAAATTATATAAATTATTATATTCAATTATAATTTCTTTCCTTTTCTAACTAACTCTTTACCTTGTAGTATATTTAATCCGTCACATTATTTTATTTTTTTAATTAACTAAAACTCATTCCCAAAAAGCATTTAATTAGAAAAGTAACAGTTATAAGTAAAAGAAATCGCTGGAGTCAGCAATTCAACGGTAAAACATCATTGAGAAAGCTTTATCGGCAGAAAACACCACAATTCTCCTGAAATATCTGCATAAAAAAATTCTGCAACACAGCTCCCGTAGAAAATGTTTCTACAATTTACTATCCAAAAACATTACAACTACACGCCAAAACAGAAAACCGTCGTTGAACCACTTCGTGGCCTCTAAACCAATTCGGCACATTAACCGGGACCCGAAAAATCCCAAGCTAAAGCAGCACACCGCTCAGCCCGACTCTGCAGAATCTCATCCGTAGAAACGCTCGCTCATATACCCATACACGCGAACCGACCGAGTTCAAGACCTCAGCAGCCTCCCAAATAAAAATAACGATACACATCCCAGCGCAACATTCGAGCATCTCCTACGCACTCCAGATTATAAAAAGCACTGGTTCTTCGCTCCAACCTGTTAAGAAGAGCCAGAGTCAAAGCCACACATATACAGCCGCGACATTATATATATCTCCGCGCGAGTACAGAAATCGTCGTTATAACAGGCTCTCGCTCGGCTCTTCTCTTCTCCTTTGGACCGCTCTTCTTGCCTAATCTCGTTCACCTTCGAGGATTCCTGGAACGAAGACGAGAAAGAGAGAGAGAGCCGGAGCAATGAGTTGCGATCTTTTGGCTACGGCCACGCAGCTATGTATAGGGCCGTTTCTTTTCTGTGTATACGGGCACGGGACTGTGAGGATATAGAATGAATTGCTTCTTCGCAGATAAAAAGAGGTGTGCGTGTGTATCGATCGGAAGAGACGCCGCGCAAAAAATGGAGAAGTGGATGGGCTGATGTGACACGCGCTGGGCCGAGAAAAAATTGATGTAGATTAGGTTTTTATTTGCGGCCGCTCCGATCTGATCTTTTTTACTCGGACCTCCTACAGGCGGGAAGTGCGAGTGTTTTCTACGAGGTTCTGAAATATCGAGAGGATAGGACGCTGAGTTATCGCTGGATCCGCGCTTGTAATTATGAGCTACGTGTAATGGTTTTTTTACGACGCGATAAATTGTGGTAATTGCTGAATTGAGTTGGATAGCATTAGACGTTTGAGTATAGTAATTAATGTACGTGACTTATACATTTGTGTTTCGACATTTAAAGTGTTTTTTTTTTTTCATTTTTGTAAACACTGATTTGAAATTTTAATTTGCTTCAAATTTTAATACTCTAATTTGTCCAGAACATTTATTTGTGATGAAGTTTGAAAAGAGGCAGAGTTTAATTACTTAAACCATCTCGTTGAGCATCTTTACAATAGGATAAAGCGTTAATTCGATACTTCCTACTTGGCGGTGCAAGATTTCATCTTTGCCTTTGCCTCGCCAACGCACTCTACACCTTCACAGCAACACTACTGCACTAGAACAACATGAATTTTCTTTTTTCCTGCATTCATAAATAATGAAGAAGTTAATTTTTTACATTTTACTGTTTAACGCAAGTTTTTTTAGTAACTTATCATCAAAGTTTTATCTAAGATTACCCACAAATTAATAGTAATAAAAATAAAAATTTTTTTTACTTCGAAAAAAACAAAGAAAAGACGCACTATAAAAAAATAGCACTTCCAAATCCAACCCCAAGTCACTTCCGCACCCACTACAGCTCGCCCTCATAATTTTTCAACGCGAATTAAACGACAACCATCCGCGCACTCGCAAAGCTCTCACCACCCAGAAAAAAAACTAGAGTAAATAAATAATCGCGAAAACGTGGAAGCAAACTTGCACCTGTAGACTTTTCAGTTCTCCACAGTCCCTAACCCAAGCCTCTTTTATACAGAGCAAAGCGAACAAGGCTTGAGCTCCTTTTCTGTGTACGGATCCGCGCTCTCGGATTAGGCATATTTGCGAAGCTTACACCGCTTGATAGGACACGGGTTTTCGTATATATATGGCGCAGTGCTCCCCAAGGTACACAGGCACAAAAGAGCTCCGGAGTTGGTACCTGTAATGCTGGTAAGTCTGTGGTAGACGGAGTGTTGAATATTCGGCGGGCCGAGGGCTCTTTCCAAACGGTAATTATAGAGACTTTTTCGTTGGCTTCGGTTATTTGTTAGGGGTAATTTTCATAAGTTCTGTCGTAGTAATAAAACTTTGAGAATGATATTAAAAGGAGCAAATTAGAACGGGGACACGAATATTGTACTTGGTAAATTTGATTGTTCATTAATTAAACAGGCGTAGTTAGGAAATGGAAATCAATTTACAAAATTGCGGTTACGACTTTAAAGAAGGCTATAATTTCGCCGGGTAATCAAGAGAAGTAGATTTAATTTCCTTAAACTAAGTGTATTACGAAGGAGGCGTACTAAATTCAAAAGTTTTTTGGACTAGGTAGAAATCTTTAAGCATGACTTAAAGGATTATCTTTACGTAAAGTTTATCTCATCTGTGAAATTTAATTACTTATACCCTTTTCACTGAGTTTAAGCTTTAAAGCTCATTACCCGTGACAAACTCTACAACTTGTATGTTGCTGATAACTCAGGCAAAAATCTATCTTAAAATTGCCTACTCAAACTGAGGGTAGTAAATTCAGAAACTATTACAAAATCATTCAAGAATCACACATCTCCACTTTCACAATCCTTTCACCATATCCCTAAAAAAATACCAACCAAAAGCAACACTCCCACCTGAACCTCAAAATCAAAACCATCTCTCCAGCTCACCAAACGCAAGCATCGTCCTTATATTACCCAGACCAATAATCCTCGCGGCGTGCCTACTAGAAAACTCGTATAAGAATCCAGTCAGCTCGCTCCGCACGCTTAGCTCTGCAACCGGTTGTTCCCTCCTGCCCTCCCCGCGCAACCTGGCAGCGCGTCCTTTTTGTTTTTTATCTTCCTCGAGCGAGCGAGCTCCGCTGCTGCCCACCTCGCCGGAACGCCTTAATTACCAAAACGCTCGCTCGCTCGTCTATGCTTTATCTCGAGCGAGCCAGCGCTATATACATCCTTTTTATCGCGCGAGCTGGCTTGGTGGATGGGAGGATGTTAATGTAGGATGAGCTGGTTTTGCCTGGCTTAATGATTTTTAAAGCGCTCTGACTTTGCACGTTGGTTTTGAGGTGGATGTGGAGTTTTTGCGAGAGGGTGACGGGAGAGATGATGATGTTTGCTGGGTAATTATTGTAAAAAAGGGGCTGGGTGGGGGGTGTTTGGCTGGTTTTTGATTGAGGAGATGTATGAGGTGAGATCATCGCTTTCATTTTTCATTATAGTGATACTCTGTATTATCGTAAGTATTAAAGTTTTAATTACGTTATAAAATTGCCTAGAAATTTATTATCGTTAAATACTTTCAGTTTAATCATCGATCCTTACTGCAGTTTTATTTACTACCAAGATATTTACAATAAGTATTTATACGATGAATCATTCATCCGCCGTCTTCACACACAAGCTAAAGAACCCAAGATCATCTTCACGCTTCCCTGAACCTTTCTTCTAAAATAATTCGTAATCATCCATCAGCAGCTCGCAGAACGAAATTACGTAACCTTACGATTACGATCCACCTTAGCAAAAAAAGACTTTACTCTACGCAAAAGAAAAGCATCCAAAGCAAGACGAATCGATATCGAGGAAAAGAGCGCTCAGCGATCCGCCGCAAATAAATCAAACGAATCCAGCGACGGCAAGGAGCGAAAATTCATCCTGGTCCGTCGGGCAAAGCTGCATGCGCGCCACTCGAGGGCATCGCATCCGCAACTTCGCGCGTTAATTAAGTAAAGTGCAATTACGAAAGTGCAATCGTACGAAGGTATAGCGGCGGCGGTGGTTATAACAAGCGAACTTTGTAAAATGTGCCCTTTAACGGTTTAAAAGTGCTTTTTATGTAATGCTCTCGTTTGTGAATGTAGGTGGAGAATACGTTGGAAAATGTATTTTTCTGTAAATTTATGGTGTTGCTTTTTATGGTCGCTAAAAGTTCAACGAATATAAAAGCACCAACTGCAGAGATTTATTTTACATCTACGCTTTGACGATTGCAGAACAAAGTGGTTACACATTCATTATAATTTAATAAATTCTCACAAAAACAACAGCACTCCCACAAAAAAAGCATTACAAAACCACCCAAACCTTTCACAACCACTCCAACCAAAAAAAAATCCGAATATATTTACAGAAACCGTACACACACCTCAGCGAATATCATCCAGAGCCTCAGGCGCACCTTAAAAAGCGCATATCGCTGCAGCGGCTCCACTCCTCTCGCACGCCCAGCGGCAGCAAAAAGGGATACCCACGAGAAAGGGCCGCTCTCTCCCGACCGGCTCCCGATCGACTTTATATATATACCAGCGCGACCGGATTACATCGGACGCGCGCGCGTATGACTCACTGGCGTATATAGCTGGGCTCTTCTATAAAGCCGGAGCGAAAAACAGGCAGCAGCGGGAGCTGAGCGGCCGAGATAATCGCACGACTCTCCCGGTACAAAGTTGCTTCTTGTAAGCGGCGCGCGCGCGAGGATATATAGGAGGAGAGTAAGCTGATCGCGCGGAGTTGGCTGTCGCGCTGGATGAGCGATCGCGCGTGAAACTCGCGATTTAGCGAGTGGTTTCTTGGGGTTTTGGGGTGCAGAGAGGTGGGTTTTGTTTTGGGGTGTGTGGGATGGTTAGGGTGGTGCTTGGTTGTGGCGTGATTTTGAGAATGAAAATTACGAGTTTAAATTTTTAAGATATTATCATTCTGCAATTTTATTCATAAGAATAATCCGATACCAATCATTTGTCAGTCAACTGAATTTGTCTAGAAACGCCACTTTAGTCACAAAGTAAAAGAGCAACTTATCAATATTCATTTTTAAAGTTGACCTAAGAAAAGTCGATATAAAAAACAGGTAGGATATGCCACTGCGCTTGACAGGAAACAGATTCCTGTAGAGCGATAGTAGTGCATTGTCGTATAGCTGAGCAGTGCAGATAAACTATCATAAAAAACTTGCGCGCTTATATAGCTAACTTGTACGTCGCGGGAGATACTTTAAACGACTTTTCAGCCAAGTTTTTCAATCTTACCGGGTCGTGAATTATACTATTATATAGTTCAAACGGTCTTTAGTGACTTTCATTGCAGTTTAAAAAGTTTGTTGTAATTTGTTAATCAAACATATCACATCTGAATAATTTCGTACTTTTAATATTGATTTTATTGTTTCATTATACATTCGTTTATTTCACAGTTCAAAATATTTTCTCCTTTGTTTTTTTAATAAATTTTGTAAACGATTTATGCTTAAATTTATTTATACTACATTTTGGAAAGTATTTTTAACCTGAATAAACGAACAATGTAAAACAATTATAAATATATTCAATTAACCGGTTCGTAATGAAATTTCACGATTATTTAGTAAAATTTTACTTTATCACTCTCTACTTTGAATTTATTAAATTTTATAAAATAATCAAATAACAAATTCTATACAATAAACAAAGTGCAATAAAAAATTGAAAATTAAAATAAATAATTGAACTTGCTCCATTATTTGGTATAAAATATAGCAAAGTTTTTGATTCAGTATAAGGAAAAATAAATTTCACTGTTACAATAAAACTTCGAAACCCTAATAATTGTTGAATATCTCATTTTTTAACATTTAACTAGCACAGAAAATTTCCACAACGCCGCTATTCTCACTAATACCTCCTCAGCCCACCAGTCAAGCCTTCAACACGCAATAACCTCACACCATCGTAACCACGCTTCTACTAGAAAAGACCCGTCGGCTCTTAATTCAATTAATCAAAAACGAATTTCGCGCGGTCATGCGAGAAGAGGCTCAAAGCTCGCCTCGCTCCCAGCGAAGAAGGCAACGGCGCTCTAACGAGAGCCAAGGTCAAGAGCGAAGTAGTCCATTACCACTGCTCGTATATACATCCTGCCGCGGGAGAATTTACTCGCTCGCGGCTCTCGAGGAGGGAAAAAAGGGCGAGCCCTCGCGCAAAAATCGCGCCCCTGCGGTGCGCGTGCGATAAAATCGCGCTACCGACATATACATACATACACACATATGCATGCAAGAGAGCGAGGCAATTGCACGCGGATCTCTTTTTGGTCGTGCGCTCGCGAGGGAATAATTAAATCAAGATTTACATCGCTCGCTCTCCGTGAAATGTAAATCGGCGCGTGCGCGGCCTGGAATAAAGTAAGCTCGCTGCAAGCGCGTTTGAAGTCGAGAGCGCGTCGGGCCCGCCAAACTTTGTATTACCTTTGCGAGAGCGGCGAGCGCGTTGCCGTGCTGTTTGTAGGCGATTACTTAAAATGTGATATTTATTGGGAAGCGATAGCATCGTTTTTGTTCGCGTGCAGGAGAGCTGCTTTATTGCCGCGGCGAGCGTTGCGCTGCGTGTAATAATTATTAATGCGCGAGCGCGGCCAGCGTATGCTGCGAGTATGTTTTGGCTATCGGCGAGTTTTGCATTGTAAAGTGGGGTGGTTGAATGTGGAGTGGATTAACGGTTGTTTTATTGGGAAAACGTCGATTTTTTTTGGGTGAGATAGTTGGGATTGTCTGGGGGACTGTTTTGCCCGTGTGAATTCTGAATAAGACTACGGTCTGTAATGGTGAAATGTGATTTATACTTTGACGTTTTAACGTAATGATGAGATATTATGTTTACTTCGGTTGAATAAAACCAAATTATGCTATTGATACTATACTAAAAACTCGTAAAACAAAACAGAATCTTTCGCTGAAACATCGAAACCAAACATTTTAATCAAATTTCAACAATTAACCGGAATCCCCAAATTAAATGAAAGCTCTTATTAAACAATCACTCGCACTACCACGAAAATCTAAACTATCCCACCTCTCTCCACGCGCAAACAAGAAATCAGCACGATCCAGCTCTCGGATAAGCAGCGCCAGCCTCCATCCTCTCCCCGCCTTACGTATAATTGTTTTCCGTAGCCAAGAAAAACTTCAGACGCCGTTAGAGAACTTCCTTCCTCAGAGCCGAACAAAAGCTCGTAAACCCAATTTATTTGCACTTTTCCACGCGCAAGAGAAAGAGACAGCTCCCCCCTACCAGATAAACTCCGCGTCCCTCTCTCTCCTTCACTTCGAGAGACCCGCTGCATAAACGGCGCTGCCCGGTGTGTGTAACGAGAAAGGCGTGGGCGGCGCGCACGCGAACTTCAAAAAGGCAAAACGAGCTGAAGCAGCGCAGCGGCAGCAGGGAAGTCAGGGAAGGAAGAGAGCGAGTAAAAAGGAATCGAAAATACAGGCCGGACAGACACGAGAGAGAG
>JAPYZA010005630.1:0-12278 GCA_030522685.1 Eupelmus azureus
TGTACCTGCGGATGTTTAAGCTACTTTTACATGCCACATTATTCTTACATTTCTCTAGAGACTTAAGGAAAGAATGTTTGTTCTCCCTATTTTATGTTTGTTCGTGTTAGCGTACTTTATAGGCCAAACATTTAGCTTTTTCGATAAAAAATGTTGTGTTTCTTTAATATTACTCTAATACAACTAAAAATGATTGTATTAGCATGTATAATAAAGCACTTTTGCTCGTTTTTCTTTGAGAAAAAATAGTTTATTTCGAAATAATTAAAATTAATTTTTAATATCACTAGTTATTAAAGTCATTTGTAATATAAAAAATATTTATATTGAAAAAATAAGCCTACTCACGTAACATGGAAACTCATAAATTGATATTACATTATCGTTTCCCGAAAAGTAAATCTATCCAGCGGAATATTAAATTTTTCCATCGAAATCCACCGATGTCATTAAACTCTAAAAGAGAGTTTAATGGTCTCGTCGAAATATTTGATAAAGCGGCGCTGATGACAGCAGATCGAAGCTTTTTTATACCCCCTTCTTTACTTTTCCTCCCTTCGATCTATCTAAATTCTTCGACCTGGTTGATTTAATTAAAAGACCGTCCAATGATCGTCGCGCATGTACACAGTTTGCATACATCAGTAGAAAAAGAGCGCTTAACAGTCTCGATAAATACGCGCGAAATTATCCTTACATTACAGCTGGAAGAGAAAAATCCGCACAAAGAAGTTCCCGGAAGCGCAGCCAGAGGAGAGAGGCTCTCCTCTATGACGAAGCGGGAAAGAGCGATAAAATATCATTTGCTCTCACAGCCTGGGAACTCTATCGGGAGGCTGCCTCTCTCAATCTAGCGCGTCGCGCTGCTCAGCATGCGCGCTCCGTAGCCAACGAATAAAAAAAAAACGAAATCGGTATAGGAGGGAGAAGAGGTAACGTCGGAAAGTGGCAGGATACGGAAGCAAAAGAATACAGGCGCGCGCGCAAGCGAGCGGGTCTCTGTGTGTTGGCCCGAGATAACGGACATCGACGTGTTTTCCTCCCGTTCTATCGGAAACTCGAAATTTCCCAGCAGCAGCAGCAGCAGGGAGCTTTGCTCGGCTCGGCTCGTCATTCCAGTCACGTGGCTTAATATAGCCGCGCTACGCGACCGAGCTTCCCTCTCGCGTTCTGCTGATCTACCTTGCCGGAGCGAGGCAGGGCGAGTTTCTCTTTTTCACTCCCCCGTCAAATTTTCCCCGACTCGCGCGCCCAAGCTCAGCGAAAGGGGTTAATTCTGTAATTGAGGAATTTAGAGACCTGATGAACTTTTGTACTTTGAGATTTTGACTTTGAACTACTTACGTTTATATGATTCAACATTAATTTAGAGGTTAAGGTCCTATGAAAGCAGCTAATTTTTCTGGACATTTAAGTCTAATAGGCCGAATTGAATAATAAACAACGAGCAAAACAAAATATCCAATGTCCTCATTTAATTTATCAGAAATACACAAACGACCTGCGCCACTTCCATTGTCCAATTATTTCTCTGCGAAGCGAGAGCTAACAACGTCACCTGAAAATTGCGACCTTTCAGAAAAATGCCGTGCCCATAAACTCGGCCGCGCGAGCACAAAGACCCTTTCCAGCGCACTCTTCCCTCATACACCCACGCACGCAATTGTATTTTTATATATTCACGTAAGAACGCACTTGAATAATCCATCGACTAATCTCCATCTCTCTCCTTCCACCCTCGATATTTCCCCTCTCTCGCGACCTTATTTCTTTCCCAGCGGGACGCGCGCCCGCCCCTCGGAGCTTTTTTTACCGCTCGAAGAGATGACGATTCAGTAAATTGTGCCGGCGCGCGAGACTCCGCCTCGCTCTTATTCTTATTGAACCAGGCCCTCTGTAAGCCTGAAGCATACAGAGATGAAGGCTTGAGGATTCTTTGAAGGGTTGTTTTTACGTTTGACCTATGCAATTTGAAAATTCGAATAGACTTACTTTGACACGCTTAAACTTTTGGCATTTGGGTGGTGATTATGTTGAAGACTTTCGATTTTTACGGTAAAAGGAAAAATCTAAGTTCTACATACATTTTGGATTGACGTTTTTAACTTGTCTCTATCATATTATATTTCGAAAATCTTGTAATCTAACTTTAGAGAAAAAGTGAGAAGCGGTGGATCCGCAGTGTATTTATTTCTAAAAATTACTCAGCGTAAAATGACATAATGTCTACTGAATATTCGATTGAATATTCGATGAGCCATCGCCCTTCGACCGAATATTTCCGTTTATAGATTTCATCGAATATTCAGCAGACATATTACACGATGCCATGCGCCGCTTTTTTATTTATCTCCCTTCTTCGAATTCGCAAAAATCTTTAAATTTTCGGCACTCTGCAGCGTTTGGAATGTAACCTCGCGGCGACAAAAGTCAGTGCTATTTTTATCTGCTCCCAGCACTAAATCGTTTATCGAAACTCCGAAGAAAAAACGAAGAAGAATCATGCTTTAGAAAGCTTCCTCTTTCTGCTTTTTATAAATGTATTTCTGCTATACTCTCATTAATGGCATACGTATAAAAAAAAGTCGCAGCGCATAGAGGCAATTTTCGCGGTTGAACTATATTGTTCGCTTTATTGCTTTTGACTTTCCGTCGATTTTTACGCGGCGTCCAGAGATTACTTTTTCCAAAATTACGGTTCTTCCGATGAATTGGATGCTCTCTTTTTTCTTGGCTTTTCGCGGGGGAAATATCGTTCATCGCTAAGCGCGGATTTATAGGTGGGGCGCCGGGGTTGAAAAACGAATTTTACGCGCGCCGCACTCACTATGTGTGACTTATTGCGCGGATCGAAAGAAAAGGCACGTGGCTCGCCTGAATTATTCGAAGTGTTTTTCTGTGACAGTCTGTTTCATAATTTGTGCGATTTTCTTTTTTTTCTTTTTTTTGTAATTGCTTTTCCGAGTTGGCGAATAACGGTTATCGTGAATTTATTGTTAAATATATCCCAGCGAGCATTATTTAAGTAAATTAAAAACTGTTACTTAGATTACACTTGCAAAGTCGTAAATTTTTTATTCCATTATCGAGTTACAATATTTTTTCATTAAAACATCTTTTTTCCGGTAAAATATCTATTTTTTTAGCGTAAAAAATATGACATGCATTAACAAGCGTATGCGCGTCGCTTTATTGATTACATCGGATCATAAATTATTTAACGCCGAGGAGAGTGGCGCAGGATCACGCTTTTATCTCGCATTTGCCAGATACCTTTTCACAGGCGATAGCTCATTTGTAAATTTAATTCAAAGCCGCTTATTTTAAGCAGAAAGAGCAAAAGAACTTGGCTTTTCCACTCTCGTGCGGCCTTAACTTATTCATCGCGACGTTCATCATTAATGAATATGGATGAAAGTTTGCATTCTATATATAAGCTCCCAATAGCCGCTGTTCAAAAGCCTTTTTTTTGCTTGCGGTACACCCCAGCCTCCCTCGGACAAAATATACATATATACATATAATCAGTATACTCCAGTACGTATACTTGGAGCCCCTCCAAAATATAATAATTCACGAGATAAATATTAAAATCCTCTCGCGGAACTCTAATGCTGGAAAGCCTCTTAAAAAGTCGGCGCGTGCGCCGAAAAGGGAAGGAAAGTGGAAACCATGCGAGAAAGAAGCGGCAATCCGCCAGCTTTCGAGTCGTCGTGGTCGTCAACTTTTAAGCTTCCCCTCGCTACGAGCGCGCCTCTCGTAAAAAGCTTTATTTCTATATCACCGCGCCGGCTCTTTTCACCTTTGCGCGGAGAAGCACGAACTAACAAACAAAAGCTACGAAACTTTGTTCACCCCCTCTGCGTCCTTCTTCTTTTCAAGACGTTTCTACTTCATTTTTCCCGCATCCGGTGCTTGATTTTGCAGCGAGGAATAGTAAAGCAGAGGATATTCATTCAATAATTATGAACATCTGAACGCGCGTTGGATTACAAATCTCTGTACGATGTCACACTCGATTTACACGGCTACAGTGGATTTCAAGCTTGTAAAACAGTCTCGTCCTGTGAATTTACATTAGGAGCGGGCAATACTGGGCAGCACGAGGTCTTTTATTTGTCCGCGTAGCTTTTGCAGAGCTGACCTTTTATTTATTTTGATTTGAGCCTTACATTTTGAGGTTCATCAAATACGTGGCGAAATGAACACGTGTGGAGAGCTCGAGCGGTGTCTGCGTGAGTTCCTTTTTTATTTTTGATTTATTTTATTTTAATTTAAAAGCAATCATTTTACAATTATTTTGTGCAAATACAGAAAAGCAAAAAAAAAATATCATTACGACATTGATCAACATAAATTCGTTTAGTAAAAAAGAAAATAATTTCTTGTTTTTTATAAAAGTTTTTTGATTCTGTACCACGCGATAAAACTACGAAACCTTTTATGACATTAGCTCGAAACAGCATTACATTATTTTTTCATGCGTAAAAAATTCAACCTGTGCAACATCGTGCCCCCAATAAGCACCCAACATCGAAATTAATAGCTCGCATTGTTCCAAAAGCATAATTGAGACGTCGTACATTCAATAAGGTCTCATATATCACCCCCCTCAGCTTTTGTACTAATATCGCCTCCAGTGGCTAATTCAAGTTGCTCGTACATTCCAATGCACACGCCCACAGCTATGCTTTCACAAAGACGCAGTCCAGCAAATCAACATCGTCCCCCCATAAAACCAAAGGAGCTTCTTTATCTCGCGCCCCGAAAGTATACGCAGGCTCGATAAGCGTAATCCGCGTTTAAAGCGGCTGCAGCGATCGAACGTCTCGTAAAGGCAGAGCTCGTTGCCGCGCGGCGTCGTCTCATCTCGTAACCGTTACAGCAGCGGCGTGTACACGAAGACAAGAGATTCGAGAGTCGCATGAGCGCGCTGTGAAACAACAAGTCCCATTTGCGATCGGGACCGATAACACAGGGGGGGGGGGGGAGGGAATGTTTGCACGCGCCAGCGAAATCGTAAGTCAAAATTATCATTCCGCACCGGATAGTTTCGCCCCCGCGTGTGTCTAAGTATATATATAAGGAGTCTCGCTGAGCCGTTGTAGCTTTGGCTTACTGGTTTGCGTTTACTGGCTAACGACGCGTTGGCGTGTGTTAGGAGACTGGCAAATTCAGTAGAAAAGAGCTTTTCGATGTATTAAGTATTTGGTTAGAAATGCTGTAGGGAACAGTGGAATGTTACTTCAATGCGAGGATTATGGCTGTATTAAATTTATCAGTAGAAAGGATTTCATAGCTTACGATGTCTCTCAAGTTACTTACAATATATTTATACTCGTCGTAAGAATTTAAAAAAAAATGTAGCATATTTTTTCATATATCAAGTTATACTTAAGCGTTGAAAAAAATTAGGCCAGCGCAGATATTAGTGTTTGTTGAGCGTGAAAACGAAAAACGGTGCATTAAAATGCAAATATTGGAAATTTTAATAGTGCAAAAATATCGGCTATTCATTCGTTTATATTACACAGGCGTAAACACTAAGCTGTATATAATCGGATATAATCGGATCGAAAGATTGCTCGTAAAAAAGCTACAGTAGCAAACAAGTATGAATATATTAGTATTTTGCCCCAGCATAAAACTATTATTAATCTGCTAAAAAGAAAGAAATGTATATCAAAATAACTAAACTATAAGCTCATTTATCCGAGTTTTTTATCTACCGGAATAATTTATTACCCGAGTTAAATTTGTTTAATCTTTCTCTTTTTTCGCAGATACGTACTTATAATCATCAAAATTTCATTATTAGTAGTAAAAATAAAAATGTAGTACATTTCGATACAGGTGTGGAAGTTGGTTATTTGCCTCGAGAGACGTTTTTAGCCCGAGCGAAGCGAGGGTAAAAAGTCGCACGAGGCAAAAATCACCTTACGCACCAGTATCGAACCGTATTTTATTCCACGAGAGCCGAAAAATCATCTTAAAGTTATGATTTTGAGGTTAGAGTGGTATAAAATAAGTAAATAGCACGTGCTATTTACTTATTTATTTTACTTATTTACTCTTACACCTATTAAGATATATTTATTAAAGGAAAATTGACGATCTAATTAAAATTATTTTAATTGAAAACGTCTTTCTTAAAGTATAACAAATTAATTAGATTTCAAAGGTTGATAGCTTGGCTTAATTAAATTTTCACTAAAAAATAATTTCTTAATTTTTTATAACGTGGATCAGCTTATCTTTATCGTGTTAAATTATTGTTTCGTTAATATGTCTTAGACATTGAAATTATCTAAAAATAAAGAATCCATTTAATCAGATCAAATATTTAAAAAAAAAAAATTTATCAGCAACAAGTCTTAACTTTCCTTTTTACAGTCCACAAAGTTTGATAGTCAAATCGAAAATCAAAATTTCGGGGGAGGTTACAGCCCGATCAGCAATTTTTTCCCTTCCACGAAATCGACTTCCTCCAGGTGCTCCATAAATATTTGTAGCTTTTCACTTACACCCGCTGCACGCGCGGCTGTAATAATTCCCATCAGCCTTAGCTCGCCGACGAGAGCAAAAAAGAGCGAAGGGGCTCAGTCAGCGAGAGCGCGTCGTATAAGAAAACAATGTTGCATCGATTTTACGGCCAATCGCGATGTCATAATCCAGGTCGCTGAACCACCACGCGCTGCTCCCTCCTCTCCTCCAAGACAAAGAGCACACCTAGCACACGCGTGAGCCTGCAGCCTCCTTTTTCTCATGCGCCACGTTTTTATTTAGTGCTGAAATATGGATGTGTTCGAGTGCGAAGGCGCGCACGTGCGATTCGAAGCACAGAGAGTTCAGCGGGCCACCCGACGCTGTGTTTGCCTTTCCTTTTTTAGACCCTCGCGTGTATATGCAAACACTGCTAGCTAGCTATCCCTTGGGACCTGCATAGGTGTACATGCGCGCCTCGCTCTCCATTGTTATTGATAGATAGATTTACCAATTCAGAATGATTGTTATTCCGAGTTTTTTTTTACTTGGTTCTGCTTGTTTTGATGAGAAGGAAAATTCAGTGGATGCGAGGTAAAAAATCACTAATATTATATCAATCTACTCGCTGGAAAGTGAATTTATTTTTTACTGTTGAAATGGTCTGTTGAAAATATTTTCTTTTTATTGCACGGTTACGGCCTCAAATTCCCCAAAAAAACATAAAGCTGTAATCGTTACAAGTTATTATTATAAAAAATTGCTCTTTTTAACATTTGCTCGCTCTACAGTCTCTTTTTCTCTGTCTATCTCACTCTCACTTCTATACAAAAGCTAATACGCAGATGGAATAAAAACGGCAAAATATCTTTCTTTCTTCTTTTTTTTCAAAAAAAAAGGTATCAAACATATGATTCGGCGGATTTTCCGCGCGCAGCGGAACGACCGCGGGGCTTGGAATAGCGGATTTATGACTGTGCTTGAACATGCAAAGGGAACAATGTGCGTAATGAGTTTGGCCCAAAGCGTAATCCCTGCGATTGTGTGCGCGCGAGTTCGCTTGCCTCGATACGGATTATATTTTTATCTTCGTCTAGCTCTTTTTTTGCGCACTGAATGAAAACGCGAACAAAATTTAACGCATGAAGCTTTATGGGTTAATGTCATCAACGATATATTCCATTGTTTAGAAAAAAAAGCAATTTTTAGGAATTCGCACGTTGCTTTGTTGAGAGACTAGCTGTAAAATTCGTGGATTGGTGATCTGAAAACATTATGGTAGCGAATAGTGAAAATTTTATGATGTTATCAAATCGAATTTATAGCTGGATATTTTTTAAAATTTTTATTTGTGTAACTGGTGTAAAAGTAGCTCTTAGTATTATTAATAACTTTATTGATGGCGGCTATGCACCGACAGTTTTAAATATTTTAAATAAATCAGTTATTTTAATTGTTTTCGACATTTAATTGTCGTAAAACATGCTCTATACTTTATACTTTATGATTTTTCTGTGCGTCAGCAAAAATAGTGAATGTAAAAAGTAGTTTATTTCAAGCTCAATTTAAGCTTAAAATTTTAATCGTATGATAATAGGTAGTTTAAACAACAGTTCGATAATTGAATATATAAATGCAAATAGCTGCACCACTTCATTTAATTAAAGCAAGCACCAAGTTTTCTGTATACAATATAAATTAATATATAATATTTATCTAATTGATACAGCTCTGCTTATTAAAGATTCATTTATATTTTTAATAATTTATGTGGCTCTGAATAGTGTACGTTAGTTTATAGGGTGAAAAGTATAATTATCGAATGCCTAAATTATGATCACTTTGTGTCATATTAGCATATACCAGGTATTGTAGCGCATTCTCAATTATGAAATTGTTCGTGAAATGCTTACATTTTGAAATTCATCGTACGTATTAAACCGTAATAAAAATATGAATTTTTTAAATCTTTTCATTATGCATGAAAACAAATGAAAATTGCTTTTCTAAAAGCGATTGTCTCTTCATCACTACTTTCGAACACGACATAACTCAGAAAAACACTCTTACAGCCCGGCAATTAAAAAGAAAGCGAGAACTCTTGCCTTCAGCATCCCCTAGGCTCGCACGTGAGTTCAATACCCTCGCGCCTCAAAGGCAGAGATCGAAGTCCATCGGCGAGCAGCGGGCAGCGAATATGCCGTGCACGGAACTCCCGGGGGATCGATTGGCATTCGCGGTCTCTGCTCTCCCGCTCCTTCGGGGGGATATGTCGCCCGGTAATTGGCGCGCTGACCGCGACGAAATTCCAAACAGGACTCGTTGAATACATGCGTGTGCACTGGAACGAGTGGACACGCCACCTAGGTAATGCGACAAGTTGCATTGGCGGGATGTGCGGCGAACGCTGCTGCAGGATATGCGCAGCAGCGCGATCCTGCGCCTCGTTTGTAGCCTCGCTTCTATCCTCTCTCTCTCTCTACTCTATATGCATGCGCAAGCGATATCTCGTCGCTGCTTGAACTTGCGGACACTGCGGCTGAGGCTGAAGATGCGGTTTTGAGGAGGGATGGTTTGGCGATTGGTCCCGGCTCATTTGCGGCACGATTTTCCTGCTCTTGGTTAAATGCTTGGTTTATCGTAATTTTAGAGAGGTTTCGAGAGAAATTAACGGCTTGTCGTTTGACTGTAGTGTGTAAAGTACTTGGGTAAAGCAGGAGAAATTTTATTGGTTTTTTATTTCAGGATTGGAGCGATTGATTGTTCTATCGCGATTTCAGTAATTATTTGCGAGAGTGCAGGTTCCTTTTTATTCTTTTCACTGGTTTTCTCTTTAATAGTAGAGTCGTAACCATAGCGAAACTTAGTGAAACTATTTTTGAGAAAGTAAAATAGTCATTTACGACCCAATTTTCTTAAAATGGCCATGGTACCAATCCTAAAATCCGCTCTACTAATGGTCCAATTTCCGATTGCGGTTTAGCTCTCGTTAATTGATATCTTACATTTATTGCCAACAATTTAGAATTTAACAACAAAACGCTCACTCTCTCTCCGAAAAAGGCAATAAAACTTTCAACGCGATACGTCCTCGTAGCCAATAAGAGTCATAACTTTTCACGATGCTCTGAATCTTGCGAAACGCAATTTTCCCCGTGCAGTTTCTTTGTCGTCCAAACGCAAAAAAGTCAGCGCAAAAAGGACGCGCACGCAACGTAAAAGCGAGGAAACATTCGTCCTCGCTACAAAGTCCCTCGTCTCTTTCTTTCACCCGGCAGCAGTCAAGAGTTAATGGCTTGTATACTTTTGTTTGTCGCTGTCATTTTGTATATACATTCTCGCAAGCATCAAGTGTTTGCACGGATTATAGTCGTACACTTTCGTGACGACTTTTCGCTGTGTCGACAGCAATGAAACTTTTCGTTCTTCATTCGTAGCGCTAATTTTTTTATCTTCATTTCTTTCCAGTGTCGTTTTTTATTGTTTAGTTGACTTTTCGATTAAATTAGTCGTGAGTTCTTATCGCGGGCGCCGGATGTTTTCGTGCAAAAACCCGTGAAACGCGGCTGCGAAACTGTACACACGGCAGCTCCAGCCCAATTTATTTACCCAAAATTCAATGTTTTAGCTGGCGAGTTATAACTTCAAAGCCAGAGCTCCCTCGTGAACTTAACCCGAAGCTAATTCCGGAAGTTCCCCGGAGCTAACTTCGACTTCGTCGTCGTCTCCTCGCAAACAGCTGCACGCACGATTAACCCCGCCTCGAGTTCCAAGATTCAATCCCCCTCCTCTCTGCCAACCTTATAAAAATTCCAAAACGAACGGCTCTCCAGCTTTGGCGTCAAAGGCCGCCTGTCACTTTAGTCCTTCCGCAAGCGAGAGAGCAACAACGGAAAATTTTTGCCCCCTCATTAACGTCGCTCCTGACCTCCTGCTACAAACGAGCCGCTATAGCTGCGCACGTGTGCAAAATATACACGCCAGCGACGCCTCGGCGTACTACAACGCCGAGAGGATATATTCTCAGGGCTCCCTCTCTCGGTAGATTATATGGAAGGGTTGCGAGCGCACGAACGCAATATCGCGGTCGCCGACGCCATCTCATCCTCTGCTGCTGCTGCCGTCGCCGCCGCTGCTGCTGCTGCTGTGGACGCGACGAGGCCGTTTGGAGCGGAGCCAGAGGGTGAGATAGAGAGAGAGAGAGAGGGGGGAAGGGTAGCTGTGTGTGTGTGTATAAGTGTGGGAGGCCTATAGTGCGGAGGTAGGTTTGCCAGCGACTGGAATATTGCCACTCGGAAAAACGAGCCTTTTGTCGGGCTAGGCCTGGAGGGACTTTGGAGCGAATCCTTTTGCAATAAATAGAGAGGTCGCAGGAGGCTGATTTTATTTCTTTCGAAAATTGATATTGTTAGAGCGGGTTTCTTTGGGGGAGCTCGTTTTGGGAGAGCGAATGCTCTGGAACTGGTAATGGAGATAAAGGGACTAAATCGGTCGTTTAGAATCATTTTTTTGGTATTTATTCGTTTGAAGAATTGCAAACTTATCGATTTCGTTTTATTCAACTCTTAATTTTCGGTATAAATGTGCGAGTATTCGTAGATTTATAAGAAATAAATGTAAATTTGATCAATGCGAACAAAAATTTATCCAAAATATTGTAAATATACACTTTTCCGGTTAACCGCAATCTGTGAAGAACAAAAAAAAAATACCCAACAGCGTTGATTAAATTGAAAGCAAAATTCACCGGCTAAATAAATGAAATTTCATCGAAATTGAAAAGAATAAAGTACCTGAAAATAAAAAAGAAATATTACATTTCTTCTATATTATCTTTCGTATCCCGGGAGTCAATAAAATTTCACCCCACCCAGCCGAACAGCTCCAATATCGCGTTTTCGTACGCGCTGTTTGCCTCCCTGTGTGTCGGTCGCTTATAGAATAATAAAAGGCAAGATATCCACACAAGCATGGCCACTGCCACGTACCTGAATACACACAGAGCTCCCGAAAGCAGCCAAGTATAATTTGCGAAGAAGTCTTTTAAATTTTCATCATAATCGCGGACGTCGCACGGTTTTCCTGTGCTCTCATCCAACGTTATCAACTTTATTTGGATTTCGAGCGTACGGGTTCGCGCTCAGCCGTTGCCGTGAAATCCGAGCGTTTTATGACTTCATGCTGCTTTTCAATTTCGCCGAAAGGAACACGGCCAGCGCGAGAAATATCAATACACGCGCGGCGAAAGAGGGAGAGGCAAAAAATTTTCGGTACCTACACTTTTGTCCCTCTTTCTCTCGCCAGCGCGCGCCCGCGTAATTTCATATCTTATTCATATGTATCGGGGACCGGGGCGATATTTTATTGCGCGACCGCGCTGCTTTTTCACTCTGAGGAAAAAGGAACGGCAAGTCTATTTACTTTCGTCCGAGTTCGACGAGCGAGCGAGCGGTTTGGTGAGTAATTTCTAGCCAATTGAATAAACCAGTTCCGATATGAAATAAGCGTGAATGCACGCAATGAATATAATTGAGATTGCCACTAGGTTGGGAGGAAAATTTTCGCCCCAGTGCATCGCGTCGTATGCGCGGAAAATGTATTTATGTACGATGAAATTTTTTACCATGAAATGCGATATCTGAATATTTGAAGTATGTCGCCTGCTTCAATTAAATATTTTAAATATAATTGGCTTTTGTATATATTATGATTTATGATTTAATGTTTATATCCAACGTCGGTATACAAAAATAAAATTGACATTTTCCATTAATAAAATGATTTTAATACTTTGG
>JAPYZA010005631.1:0-13147 GCA_030522685.1 Eupelmus azureus
TACACGCAGTAAGAAACAACTTTTCATCAGATTAGTTTTGGCTGAATTATCGCAGCAGTCAAATGTCTGCGCTGGTAAGACTTGTCGTGAACCTACTTTCATAAGTTAGTTTTTATTAGATGATAGAATAGTTTGACGTTTTCTATAATTAAGGGGCAGATATATGCACGCCGTGAAATTGGCAACAGTGAAATAAATTTCTTATTTGTGGTGTTTATATTGCATAAATACTGGATTCAAGTGTAGTCCATTGTGCTGATTACTTCTTAAGTCAATGTACCTATAGTTGTTATAATTCTAGTGCGCAAAGGCGATAATATTTAATTTGTTACCAAATGTAAAACAAGTATTGTGTAATTGGTAGAGGCAGCGCTAAAAATAAAGACATTAGAATATTAATTGAAAACACTTGGGTGAAGAAATTTATAAATCACCTTTATAAAAGATTAAAACGCTTTTGAGTGTTAATAATTTAAATATATTAGTTAATTAAAATATTGGGACGATGACGCAAGAAGTAGGAAAAGTGAATATGTTGAGATCTGTTTTCCAGTGGGAAATAAGCCATTTTTGCATGGCTTGTGACTCTTGTGCATTGTGGAAAACGGGAGACCATTTAGAATCGCCTATCCTGTCGATGGGTGCACTAAAGTGGAGACTGTTGCTGTATCCAAAAGGCTATAGCGATAACTCCAAGGACTACTTATCTGTTTATTTGTATTCGATGAATGATGTACCCGTCGAAGCGGAATACTGCATTTATCTTTTTAATGCAAAAAAAGAGGTACGTGAAATAGCCGCTTCTAAGTCACAGAAAACACGATTCGCGGCGAAACAAAGTTGGGGGCGTCCCGGTGCCATAAAAATGCAAGAGCTTTTGGACGAGGAAAATGGTTTTTTGCGAGCAAACAAACTAACGATCTTCTGTAAGGTAATCGAAGATGTAGATGTAAGTGTAATTGAGAATTCAAAAAAAGTTAAAAATATACATCGATTGAGCGAGTTCAACTCATTTGAAAAGCTGCTGAACGACCAGGAGTTCAGCGACGTGATCTTCAGCCTAGACAACAAAAAGTTTTACGCGCACAAGAACATCCTAGCGAATAGAAGCACTGTTTTCGCTAACATGTTCAAGCACGGTATGCAGGAAAGTAAGGAAATTACAATAGAGATAAAAGAAATGGACTATGAGGTATTACAAGAGATGCTACGGTTCGTCTACACTGGAAAAATCGAGCGCGAAGACAAGCTTGCCAAGGAGCTGTTGACGGCGGCAGATAGGTACGCAATTGCTGGTCTCAAAGTTATGTGCGAGAATTTGCTTCGCGAAAGTATAACAATTGAGAACGCGATCGAATTCTTAAATTTGGCGGATCTTCACAAGGCCAAGGAATTAAAGCAGGACGCTATCAACTTCATCGTGAAGAACAGTGAGGAGATGGTCGACAAGCCGGAATTCAAATCGGTGGCTGATTTACACAAGGACATCATCATTCAGCTTTTCAGAGCTCAGGCAATGAAGTTGAGCGAGTTACAGCAGAAAATAGAAGATTTTGAAGAGAATTGACGAATCTATGCCTAATTAATTAATTTTTTTGTATCTTTATGTATAACATGCTTGTTTTATGTTATTTCAATAGTTACACATTTTTATTGTAATTGAATTTATTAAAAATAAAAAATGTAATACAATTAAAATATCATTTATTTCTTTAAACTTCAGCGCCGATTCGAGAATTTTGTAAACAAAATATTGTTATAAGTACGCATCACGGGAGAAAATAAAGAAAGCCTCAGATTGCATGTTTATTGCTACTTTAATTGGGATGATCTGACGGCTAAATTTATTAACTAAATTTATTAACTATTGGAGAAAAATGGCGCAAATTTGAGTTCTAAATTTCCATTATTATGTTTTATATCATAACTTTTTACCAAATGATGTGATTGAAAATTTTCAAAAAGCTATTTAAAGTTGAAGAATAGAGTTAGAAAAAGTATTAAGGGCACCATTTTACCCCAATTTGAAAGCACCGTTAAACCCAATTTGGGTACTTTAACGTTTAGCATTATAATTTTGCGACAATGAAACTAATTTAAAATTTTGTAAATGCAAATTAAATTTGAATAAAAAAGCTACAAAAAGCTGGTAGTTGGATACTTCGTAAAGAGCGGTAATGTAATCAGTTGGCGATTTAAAAAAGCTAATATTATTAAAAAAAAATTATGTTCTTTAAAATTATATTATTTTTACTGACTGGCGGTGGATGAAATTGTGTAAATTAACTCGCGTCCGCGTCATGATTAAGATAGGAATTTAAATTGCTAGGTGGTGCAACGTTTAACGCGTAGTATTCACAAACGCTCCATTTTTCCCATTGCGCCATTTATTCCCTACAGTCTACCCTATACACAACGCACGCACTCGGAACGATAAAAAACCATAAAATAGCCGCTTACGTAGGCGGCCCGACGGACAGTTACAGTAGGTCTATTCCGCGATGTAGCCGGGTGCGCGTCGATCTTATTTTTATTTTTATTAAAAAAAAAATATATATATATATATATATACACTCACATTCAAATATATTTTATTCATTAAGTAATTCAAAAAGTTACGACAATGAAACACAAGTTACAAAAAAATAACATGTTACTGCAAGTGTAAAAACTTCTCAAACCAACCTCGGATGCGTCCCATCAACTCTTCTCTATCAAACCCAACATCCATTTCCTCTCCTCACCTCAGCGGTCACCTAAAAATTCTAACGAACCGATCCAGCATCCCCATCTCATTCCCACCGCACTTCCTACCCCCACACCACACCTCCGCCTATTCTCGCTCCTCGTAAATTTTCCGTCGCGCGCGCGCGCAAAAAAAAACGTACACGTCAACTCCGTGACGAGCCGGCGGCGACTTTTACGAGATGCTTGCGCTACTGCTTACTTTTTAAACACCTCGCCATCAAAGCGCGAGCTGCATCTATTGCATATCCGGCCGCCGCGGCGCGAGGCCCGTAATTTATTAGCCGCGGCGGAGCTGCGCGTACGTCAACAGCCGTTTATTCGTGCGTTTGATGCGCGCGCACGCGAGACTGTAAATCACGTGGGCAAGTTTTCGGGGAGGTTCGCGCTTTTTTTGGAGATGCCGGATGGTTGGTGGGGTGGGAGTTCGCGGAGGAAGTTGGCGAAGCTTTGTGCTTGCGATGGGTGAGGTCGTTGTATTTTGAGAGACTTTTTTAGTTTGATGCGAAAAGGGGACAGAGTAGGGAAGATATGCGGCTGGGCTGGAATATTGTTTTGGTGGCTTAATTTTAGGGAATGTTGAATTTTTGGATGTGATTGGTAAAAGTTGATTTTTTTATTTGAAGGATTATTAAAAAAGTTTTGTCGGGTGTGTTCAAATATTAAATAAAATAATTATTGCTAATTGTTGTATCTTAACTATACTAAGAGATTATGTCATGATATACAGAACTTACAGCGAATTCTTTACAAAAATTATACTATTCTATCGCAACGAACACATAAAAACCCATAAGTCTATAAATAATATATTAAACCTGTATAGAATTAATGGGATTTAATGCGTTTCTATTTGTCTATTACAGTAGAACATACTTACAATGATGAAACTGCAAGGGAATATGCCACTTTAGTAAGCTTCTGGGTATAAACTATCTTAGATAAGAAAATAAATTTTATACATATATATGTTTTATCATTTATATCATTTAAGAAACTTCTTGACTTCTGATAAAATAAACAAGTTTAAAAGTTTTTAACGCATTTTGTAAAATCTACTGGAAGTTATTAAAATTGTAGTGCGAAACTGGCGGATACAAGTACGACGATACACCAATTTTACAAAGTAATTTCTTATGAAGGGGCGAAAAGAGGAACTAAAAATCGCGAAAAAATGTATCTATAGATATAGCAAAGCATGGTGAGTTCCCTACTTGTGACGTCACGACCACCAATCCCAACGTAAAGTATATAGATTTTACATAAACTACTGCGGTAGCCTTACTTCTAATTTGAAATACAAAGTTTCTCAAAGAAAAAACATGTTACTGCAATTGCAAACTTTATACAATTACAAAAATGTAATTTAGTATTCATAATGTATGTCAGAACATTATAACGTTATTATTTTTAGATGAATCCGAGTGCTAAGGTGCAACTTTTAAATTTTGCATTTAAACTTTTTAAATACCCAGTCGAGCACACCTAGTTTATTGTGCATTAGTACAATAAGTATTTCTAAGTTTGCAAATGTTGTAATAATAGTTTTCACAATCCCTTGATACTTCCACAACATGTCAGTGTAAAACTCTAAAGATACCGACCAAATTTAAACGAACCCTAACACAAATCAATTTTCCCGACAACTCCTCCAATCGCCCAACTTCCTACGTAGACCCCGACTACACCCCGCACGCATAAACCCACTGCCAAATATCTCAAACGTTCACCCGTGACAACAAGCAGTTTTTCCCGGAACGAGGCCTGCAAAAGGCCAGAGCGCCGCAGCGCGGGGCTGCACATACTTTCGCAGCTCCTTTATTTTCGCGTTTCCTTCGATCGTCCGGCGCGAGCGCCTCGGCTTCCTCGAATCGCCGCTGAAGATTGAAGCGTCGGCACGATCGGCTTTTCAGGTTTCCATCTCCGCGGCGCGCGCAGGAAACAGGAAATCCTGCAGGCCGCGCCGCGCACTGGTAAACTGGCCGCTCTCTGGCCGCGGGAAAGCGCCGCGATCGGCGATTCGAATATATATAGCAGCTGCGCACTTTTACTTTTTAACGAATTACGAGGACGGATCTGGAAATGGAAAGGACTCTTGGAAGATTTCTTTTTCTGCGTTCGCTGGAGAGGAGAGATGTCAGGGCTTTGATTTGTAGGATTTTCAATATTTTTCTGCGGGATGGTTTCTGATGTGTTTATTTCTAGGTTCGCGTTAGTTTATTTTACGGGAGTGTTGAGAGTATGGCTGGAGGTCTTATTTCCCTTCGTATACTTATTGATGCTTCACAGTTAATTAGCTTTATTTTTGTAGGATTAAAAAGTTTTTAGAATTCTAAAATTCTAAAAATTTGTTAATGCTGGTATAACGGTTATTAAATTATTCAAGTTTTTTAAAATAAAATTTGTTTTCTTTATAAGTTCATGAAAAAATCTAATACTTAAATTTAACTTTTTAGCGTTATATATGAAGAATTGTAAGACTTTACATATGCTGTTGATTTAAGGGAGAAATAACCTAATAATACATAGTAAATATACATATAATAATCAATAGTAATACGTAATATAAATACATATACAATTTTTTTTTAATTTTGAATCATCAAGTAAAGTTATTTTTTTCAAGAATTAAAATATAGAGCATATTTAAAAATTGTGCTGCCGCGATAAAATTTTATAAATACTCGTGAAAAATAAAAGTATTTCCAGTTATTAGAATATGGAATATTAAACTATATAATCTATCCACAGTTTACTCAAGGAGTATACCTGAGCCTCCCGTTTCATTTTCGTCCAAACCGCTACGACTTAAGTACAATTAAACCTGCGCGCAAGTCAGAGAATAATGGCAATTTTCACGGGAAATTCTTAAATTTCATGAGCCCCATCTATAATGCTGGCATTATGAGCTTAGCTCATTATAGGCAGCCCTATAGGGGAGGATCCTCCTCGTACTCAATACCGAACTCTGTCGTAAAAATAATAATAATCATATTTTGCAATACAGAGTAGGGAATGAAATATGAAGTAGAATAAGTCAGCGGGTATCTATGTGGATTGCGTCTAGGAGAGGAAATCCAGAACCGTTCTTAGAAACGCAAAAAAGAATCCTTAACTCTTATGGATTCAAGCTATCGAAAATCGAACGCCCCATTCGCCGAAGATCGATAGTCTCGCACGGTGGATTGTAGCCGACGTTTAACTTATTTCAACTAAATCCTGATTTTTGAGTTATAATTTCATTTCGTTTCACCTTAATCTAACTTTTTTTTAAATTACACCGTCAGTTTTTCAATTTACTAGTCTACTATTATTCTACGCAAAAAACCAGCGGAATTGAAACCCGGTCTACAACATTTACACTGCCAACAGGTTGTTTAGTACGTCTCTACACCGCAAGAGCACTCGGTCAAAAAAGCCAAGCGAACTGGCGTCATTCGCAATCTTCGGGGGAGGTAAAGCGTCCCTCCTCCAGCGCGCACTCATTTATCGAATTACTTCTACCGTAACTATATACAAGTACCTCACACCTCGAGTGCGTTAATAATCCCGTCTATATACATAATCGATCGGTAACGAGCAACTCGGTCTCCGCGCTTTTTTGCGCGAGCTATTTCCGTGACGAGTGCGTGCCCTCTCTGTCACCTCCAGCCCCAACCGAGTGCCTGGTGTAATTTCGCGGAACGGAGGTTTGTTTTAATTGGCTCCAAAGTCAAAAGCTCGCCTCCTCCGTGTAAATAAATCTTCGCCGCGTGGGATTCTGCAGTAACTAGGCCTACAGCGATCTGCGTATATGGTGTGTTCTCTTCGCCGAGGGGTGGCCCGCTTGTATATGTTTGTACTTCAGCGGGGGCTTGGATGTGACAGCCTGCTTGAAGGTATGGGTATTTTGTGGTTTGTAAGGAGTGTGTTTGGGTTTTGGATTTTGATGGAATTTTTGGGGGTGTATTTTAAAGAATGATGAGAGGAAATGCTTCTAGTTTTATATTGTATGCATTAAGCCATCAGAGACACTCTGTTCGTAGAATAACTATGAGTTAATATTTTATTTTTTTACTGTAATCGTATGAAATATTCTAAAATTACTAAAAACTTATTGGGGATAATTGTTTTTATTGATTATACATTGAAAAAACTTGTTTTTCTCCATGAAGAAAATAACTTTATAAACTCGTTTAAAAAATTTTATTGTTTTTGTAATTCTTTGAAATAAAAATATGGTATGAATTTATTGTTTATTCTTTCAGTTTTATTTTGTTAATTAGTTACCATCAGGCAGCACTTTGAGTCAACATCATAGCGAATCTGACAACTTGCAATATCACAGATTACAGAAAAGAAGTGTTGATTTTATTAAAAATCTATACACGAAATACTTAGCATTGTGTTATATCAAGACAGTAAAATTCTTATTTACAAGCCTATATTGGATATTTGTATAACAATAATTCTTTTACAATTTTTTAAAATATTGACTTATCAAGATGAGTGTGAATGAAATAGGAGAAATAAATGTTCAAGAGAGTTTTGTAACATATAATTATACCTGGAAAATAAGCAATTTTAATGCCATTTTTGATGCGGAAGAAGTTCCTTGTTTTTCATCACCATTTTATATAAAAACTGATTCAATTACATACCAGTTTAAACTTAAAATCACTCCAAGTTTTGAAAATCAATGTGTATCTGTCTACTTGATATCATTAAACAAATTTGCAGTTGATGCAGATGTTACATTTCGTGTTAAAGATAATAAGTTCAAAATAAAACATAAAATTAGAAGAATATTTAGCCACGATAAAATGGGATATGGTATTCAAGCATTTTTAAATAAGGATATAGACTTAAATAAGATAAGTAGCATATCATCAAATAATGAACTTAGAATTTTATGTTCCATTAAAATAGAAACATCAAGTTCTTGTAATAAAGAAATGAGTGATTTAAAGTTGGTTTTACAAAATCGTGAGAATTATGCACATAAAAATATTTTAATAGCAAACAGTACAGTTTTTGCTGCTATGTTTAATCATGATATGAAAGAAAAAGCTGAAAGCTTAGTAAAAATTGATGATATTGACGATGCAACATTTAAGTCACTGCTAAATTTTATCTATCTTAAAGATATTCCTAAAGAGCATTACCATTCAATACCACTTTTAGAGGCTGCTAACAAATATAATATAGAAGAGTTGAAAGAAAAATGTGAAAACAGTTTCTGCAGTATGATATCCATTGAAAATGCTTTGGAATATTTACATTTAGCAGATCTCCATGTTCTTGATCAATTAAAAATCAAAACAATTGAATTTATTATATCACATGGAGAAGAAATAGTTAATGAGTCAACATACGAAACAGTAGAAGATTTACCCATGCCTTTAGTAGTTAGCCTATTAACTGCATCGTTGACTCAAGAAAAACAAAACAAAAATTGTTCAAAGAAAAGAAAAATACATTAATTGAAAAAACTCAGATGCAATATATATAATGTTTGAGAATTAGGTCAATTACAGTTGTAATAATAATAAATGTACCAAAGTTAAATACAATATTTTTAAATAATATCATGTATTTGTAATGCTGTATTTGTTTCAATTTCAATACAAGTATATTTTTTCTACCGTTATATATATATTCACAATGCAATTTATAAAGCTCAGAGACAAGTACGAAAATATTAATTTTTAAATAAACAATTTTGTTTGCTTTAATGAACTTATCATAACTCTAAACTTCAAGGAACTATTGTCAAAACGATTTCTTTTAATATATCCCCTATTAAAATACATTTCTTTAAAAGCTAGCATCGGTATAATGTCAAACTCTTGTCATGAAAAACAAGCCTTTGTTTTGGTTTCCGTGCAATTACAAACTCAGAATCTGTACAAGAGTTACTTCGATACAGCAAGGATGGGAGATTGCAGATTATTGAAGTCGAGATTAATTTGTTTATTACCTCAGGTGAATCATGGTCAAAATTTTGTTTCTGAGCTTAAATATTGTACATCGTTCGATTGTTACTTAATTATGATTGATATTAAAAAATCATAAATAAAGGTTAAAATTATGTATGTACATACCTTCATGCTCAAATGTTTATAACTATAACAAAAATGTAATTTAAAATATGATAAATTAATCTATCATTATGAATAATTGAAACATAATCTCAAATTTCAAGGTTTTGTAAAATTTATGGATTCGCTTTTCTATGAAATAATTTGTCTAATTTTTTAAGATAAGATAACTGATACCTAATACATTCAAAAAACTTAAAACTATAATTTGAGAAAGGTATAAATTTTTAGATTGTCTTTTAAATAATATTTATATTTATATGTCTGATTATATAATTGATGTTAAAAAATTATAAATAAATTTTATTGCGGAGGGCGTTAATTATCGAAAAACATTCCAATAATGTAACCGTTTTACAAATAAGTTTCCCAATTATTTAACGAATGCTTTAACTCTGAAATTTCAAATTTCACACTTACATATAATACCTACACACAAGCCAAATGAATACGTAATCAACTTAAAATTTCCTAAAAACAAGATGACTCCACTTCTCTCTCCCAGCCCGCCCTAGAAGCCGTCGCGGTTGAATCAGTGAAAAATCATCGGCTCCCAGCGAACTAGCCACCAGCCAAGATCCGATGACTCACCAAGAATCCAGCACTTATCGGCTCGCATCCTTCAGGCTGCTTTCACGGAATATCAAACGGCCGCCGCTGTAGGGTCCGGAATCGGGGATACCCTGAATAATAAAAAGAGATGAATTAGAAGGACCACCAGGACGCAGTGAAGACTTGTGTGTTTATATATATAAATGAGATTGACGCACAGCCGGAAGTCTGGGCGTTTTGAAATTCAGCGTTGCACTGGACCAGTTGCGTTTGGAGAGGTGTATTATGCGATTGTTTCTGTATTAAGATGCGATAGTCGAGTGAGAAATTTTTAAAAATTTAATCGATTCAATTAAGTCTTCCAATTAAAATTAAATGTTTTTTATAAGTGTGCAAATGTATGATCGATTGCGTTAAATCTATCCGATTTATTCAAAGTTTTATGTTACTGTAGCGATGTTAAATCATGTTAAAAAAATGATAATCAATTTTATAAATTAACAATTCCTGTTTCATATTAAATCATTTCTAATAAAAATTTTTTATTTTTGATCTTTAATAAACAAATAATACGAGTTTCAGATCTCTCGCCGCTCTTGCTTATACCTCCACCACTCCCAAGATTGAATTATCAAATTCCCGCCTCGTCAGAAGCCAGGACTCATAAGAAGGAAAAAATGTCGGTCTCTATTACAGAAAGGGAAGATGACTGTGCCGCGCGCGAGAGAAAAAGGGACAAAATTCATGGCTTCTCGTAACCAGTCTGACTCCCATCTTCATCCTTCCTTTCTCCAAGTTCTCGCGCCTACTTACCTATGGGCATGAATCACGCAAAGCCCGCCGCCTGCGATGTAACACCTTTGACATGTCGCTTTACTTCTGGAAGTCGGCCGGTACATTTTTTTCTTCGCTGTGGATTTATCTATTGCCTTCTTTGTAAGAGGTGGATGAGCTGGGGGGTCTGGATTACAAAAGCAGCGCGATCCTCGCTTTTTGTTCTTTAAAGTGTAGAAGGGCGTTTTTTACTTTAAAAAATAGTCTAACGACTGAGAAGTATCAGTTTTAATATAATTCGTTAAAGAACGTTAATTAAACAACCGAGAAAAATCAATAAATCAAAGAACATTAGATCAATAAACACCTCGCTCACGTCTGGCTCGAAATACCAAGCCCATTCATTAACCCGGCAAAAGGAAAGAAAAGCAGGTATGGAATTTCAAAACAAAGTTATAACAAACCAACAACGCGCGTCACGTGTAAACGGCTGGATAAAAAGCAAAACGAGGCCGACGCGGAATAGACCCGGAACTGTCCGTCGGGCCGCATCCTTTTTCTCGTCCCAACGCGCCTACGTAAGCGGCTTTTATGGTTTTTTTATCGCGACGAGCGCGCGCGGTGTGTATGTACATGTGCTTTAAGCTCGATGGCGTGGCCTACTTTTCATCCTTTCGGATTGCTCAGCGTCGTTCGTTATGGTGTATTATTATGTGCGAGATTCATAGGAAGCCGATTTCTGTCTGTTGGGAGTGTGGAAATGAAGCTTTTTTTTTAATGGAGGAGGGAAAACGGGTCGATGATTGTTGATGGTTTGATCGACGGGTGTTTCTGAGAAGGGGTAAAAATCACGGAGTTAAAATTAATCGATAGAATAGTTTGTAGGAAGGATATATAGTGGGTAAATTAAAAATTTTGTTTCTTTTTGTTGATGGTACATAAGATTTTTAAATTTTCAAATCATAGTCTTATTAATGCTTTTAAAATAAGATATTTTTTTTTAAATAAATAAAAAAATTTTAACTTACAATATTTTATTTCATATTTTTTATATAAAATACGTTAAATTGGCCAACAAGGAAATTAAATTACGAAGTAAAATTGAATAAATATAAATTCTAGATTTAAAAAACAAGTCATCTTGAGAATACATTAAATAGAAATTTTTAGTAAATCACTTGCCAGCTTAAATTCCCATCACACTTATTTTTAGTACAGATGGATTCAATAAGTTTTAGTCAAATATAAAACGAGATAAGTACAATCATACTTTGATATCAGAATTGTATTATATTTTTTAATTTAATAAGTACAATTACAATGTTGTTTTACGCTGAATTGATAAAGTATATTTACAAATGACATGATAAACAAAAAATTCTTTCTAATTATCAATGGATTGAAAATGCCAGATAAAATTTGTGTATTCTGGTCTTTCAAGAATTAAAAAAAAAAGAAAAAACTTTATTTACTAATTTTAATTAATCAGACCTAAATATTCAAATTTTGTTAAGACCCAGCTAATAACTAATTAAATTTTTTATTCGAGAACATGAACACAACAGCGAAACTCCCTCACCTCACCAAAAACTTCCAACAACCCAATCAATGCGGGCGGCTCCTTATAAGCACTTGTAACTGATATAATATTCATGAATCTTATTATTACAGTATCTTAAATCATTAAATTTAAACTATTTTCAAACCAAAAAATATTCTACCAAAAACCATTCGTAATACCATTATTACCCAACACTAAAACACTCCTGCAATCTCCGCTTATAGATCAAATTCAACGACTAAAATAGTATCCCTCGCGCGGCGCCTCGAATTCCAAAGCTCGCGCTTTTCTCTATCGCGATGTATATATAATTCGTCCGCCGCCCCTCTTTAATTAGGCGCGATAACGAGGCGCCGAAACTTGCCGAGCTGACTTTCATAATCCCATTTACAAGTGCAGCTGAAGTGGATTGCATGTAAAGAGCGAGCGTTTGTTTTTCGAGCGATGATGCGCTAAGGATGAGATTTGATGGGTTCGGGATGATACGGTTTCTTAATGTTTTTTTTTTCTAGGGTTCTGAAAAGTAACTGTTGCTGTAAGAGTTGGAGAAGGACTGTTTTAGTGGGGGGCCAGTTTTGTGGCGTGGTTTAATTTTGACGTTCTTTTTTGATAGATGTATTTACGTAATTTTTTGTGAAGTTACGTTTCTAAAAATTGAGATGGCTTACTTGTAGTTTGACTGTATTGATTTTTGGGGCGACTAAAGTATACCTTGACGTAAAATAATCAATGGGAATTCTTAAATTATATGCATCGTGAAAGTTTTACTTTGGTTGATTTATCAACGATTAAAATTTCAAATATCGCCATATAAAAATCCAAAAAAGCACCTTCAATACAAAATGTAACAAAACTAACATAAAACACTGACGATATAAATCATTGAACAAAACGTAAAAATCCACCCAGAAAACAAAGGAAAGTCATCAAAATAATCATAGGTTAGAGTCAAAATTAACCAACGTATTAACCTCCAAGTCATGCGCAACCCCGACAAGAAATTCACCCTGAGCAGAGACCGTCAGGCAGCTTTAGAGTTGCTGCGGCTGCAGGAGGCGGCACAGCTGGCCAACGATCGGCTTTTGGCGCGCCGCTGCTTCAGACGCAACAAAAAGCTTTCGAACATCGTCCACGCAACTCTTAGCTGGGCCCAGTGCGTACGTTCTATATGTCTTCTGAGTGGCTGTTCAGGTATTTTTAGGCAAGTAGAAATGTGCGGATTATGACTTATACTTTACTGTAAAAAAAAAGTTAAAACAGAAACTAGTAAAATGTTTATAAAATTTAAATAATTGCTTTCTCGTTAGTGCAATAAGTGGAAACAGTACAAAAAACGTTCCTTGGTTTATTGGCCTTAGCATTATTGATAATAATTAATTGTTGATATACATTTTCAAATTTTTACGACCTGACACACAAAGACAATGTTCTTATC
>JAPYZA010005632.1:0-12434 GCA_030522685.1 Eupelmus azureus
CATACACTTATTAGCAATCCTCCGTCAATGTTTGCCAGCAAAAAGACAAAAAAAAACACGACGACGAGTTTAGCTTTTCCAGGGATACCCGCGCGATCCACGGCGAAAAAATTTAAGGACCTTGTTCATCGAATCCGCCTCACGGCTCGATTCGCGGGACTCTCTCGTTTCATATGCATTGAGCGTATTCGCCGCGCGCAGGACTACGTGACTTTAATTTTCTTACCCAAAAGCGCGGAGCTCGCAGCCTCTTTTTTCTTCGCGTAAAAAGCGAAATCGGCCGCTTGTTGACATGTCGCCGCGCGTTTCAAGGCGAGCATTCCACGGCCCTATACCGATAATTACAGTATAATTTCGGCCACTTCGAAGAAGCGCCGCGCATCTGCTTTAACGCGCGCTTCTGGCTAATGGCCCTTGCTCGGCCTCTCGCTTTCTCTCCCTTCGGAAAATTTTTTCCTCCCGGCCTCGATTCCGAGGAGCGGCATTAGCGGGAGGATGTATCGGCAAAAAATCGAAGACACACACGCGTCCCATTAAAGCGATCTTTCGTCACGAATAGCGCGCGCCGGGCAAAAAAGCCTCCCGCGGGCCGCGGCCGAGAGCCAGGCCGCTCGGGAACGTGAAAAACGATCCGTAAACACCCCTGCTAATTGAATGCTCGGGCGCGGAAATTTTCACTTTTAACGGAATTAACGGCGATCCCAGGCCTAAGAGCCCGGGATAACCGGGATAATTTTCATCTAATAAATAATAAAATCGAAAGTTTATGGCGCTTTATTCGCCGGGCTCCGTGGAAAGTCTGTGTGAACGGAAAGTGATCGCTGCGATGAGAACGCCGAGGAGAATATAACTAACGGCCTGATCTGCACGCTTGGCGAGCGCCATTTTTTATGCATTATTGATAAATTTTTTCCTTTTTCGTGTCGCAATGTAAATACCTATCTGATCCGAGTTTCACTTCGAGTTTTCTCAATTTATCTTGCGGAGTGTGCAAAAAAATCGTCAATTACAAGAGGATAATGTTTTTCAAAAGTCCGAGGTCGTTAATTTAAAAGAGCGCGCATTTTTAGTCTAACCGAACTAGGACATGATCTACTTATTGCCAATTTTTCCGCAATGCGCTCCAGCGTCGTGTACAGAATAATGCACAATACGTGCTGAATTCTTCATTACACTATTATTGTATCCCTCGGCCAGTCAACGTCATCAATCCGTTAAAAAATTCAGATTTCCCCGATCGCAGCCGAAATTTTCCAAAATCGCTGCTCGCCTCTCAAAAAGCACGGCAATCAAAACAACGCCGAAAAATCTCAGTCCAATAGCGCCGATTCATCGATACGCCCCTCCTCTCGTATATACACCCGATGACGTCACACTCCGCGCTCGCATATCGAGCACACCCACGCCTCTTGTCATAATAGAACTGTAACGCACCGACTTCCGTAAAGCCGGCGAACTCGTTCGACACCTCGAGTCCCCGAAAAAAAAACCGATCGTACAGTTACGCTCCACCAAAACAACACCTCTCTCTCTCAAAAAAGCAAAAAAGTTGAAAAATCCACCTCGGGCGAAACCGATCCTCGCAACGACCTTCGCAGGCGCTGATGAGCCGGGATTTTCGAAACGCGCGTTCGCGCCTCGTTTGCGAAATTCGCGCGACGTGTGTGTGTATACACACGCTCGCGTGGATATATGCATACACACGCGCGCAGAAATGACGTCGGCGTTGTGTATACGTAGACACACATACACAGGAAGGTATATAGAGTCGGAGGAGAAAGCGAACGGCGAGCCTTCGCTCTCCTCGTCGTCGTGCACATACATAATAGTAGGAGTGCCCGGATCCCTTCTGGCTCTCGGCGCGCTCTCGACCGAGGGACTATAGCTCGCTCGTTTTCGCTCGCTGCGAGAGCCAGCCGAGAGCGGGATAGAGGAGACCGTTAGAAGAGACACGCGCCAAGCGCACGGACTCTGGCTTAGCTGTATGGCGAGCGAGGATATACATTAGGAGAGGTTGAGGGCTTTGGGAGGAGGAGCTGCTTTGATTCTGCATGTGAGCTTGGCTGAGGGGATATTGAGAGCTGGGTTATTGTTTTGCGCTTATGGGTTTGCGGAGCTGGGTTACGCGGCTGATTGAGTAATCGATTTTTCGGGGGACTGCGGGCAGCTCGTGATTGTAGTGGTGCTTGATGTAGCTTAGCTTCTGGGGATTGTGATCTCATTGTTATTTTATTACTATTGATTTTGGATTTATTAATGTAAATATTAAAAAATTTTCAAAAAGAACGAAACAATGAAATCATTTAAATACACAGTAATATTTAAAAAATATACATTACAACTATTTGAAGTCCTTGTAGCTTCCCCAGCAAACAATAAAATCTAAAATTTGCCTAGCCTACTTGCTCGTATAATTTCAAGTCATTGTACAGAGCAGAGACTTTTTCATCGACATATTCGTGAGAACGTCCTCTTTGGCCGCGTTCGCTCGGCGTTCGCTCGGCGCGAGCTTCAAGGAATAAGGAACAAGACTCGTTTTGTAGTCGGCGCGCTGCGACGGCAGCGGCGGACAATCTTTAATTGGTATAAAAATACAGTCTAATTAAAGCTTGTCTGGCTATGGAGGGAAGCCTTGTTACTTATTCCTTATAGCGTGTATAAATGGCCTTTATAAAGCGTCGAAGCGGACGACCGCCGCCCGTTTGTAGCTGGCCGCTTTTATCTAAAAACGATTAACGCCGAACAAAACTTATACATACGAGATTGTAAATTTTATAGTCGTCACAAGGGCATTGCCGCCTTTATTCGGATTTTTCGCATTCATAAAAGTGTTAAACAGCCGGCTTTACAACAATAACGAAAAGAAAGAGAAAAAAAATCGTTGTAAAAATGTAACGATCTCTCCTCGGTAAATCACTCCGCGTTAGCAATTACAATATAATTGAAAACTTTCGCGAGTAGAGAGCACGCCAGCGCCAGCGGAACAATAAACAAAACGGCAGCATTAATCTTAAATCAAAAAGAAGAAGCCTCCCGTGTCTACACGTCTCTTACAGAGCCTAACAAGCGGCCGCGCGCAACAAGTAGAGAAAAAAAAGCCTCTCCTCTCCGCGCGAATATAAGAAGCCAGAGTCTCTCCTCCGCATATATCCACAGCGCGGTAGCTCGGCTCCTCGTCATCCTCTCCTCTGTTGCGCGACAGAAAAGAAGAGAGCGCACACATAGAAAGACACACACACTCACACACAAAAGCCAATATATACAGCCACGAGATTGTGTGGGACGATCTTTTTCTTTCGCGCTCGCGACTCCTTTCCTTTTATTGTACACGCACGCGTGCGCTTATTAACATACGGCGACTCTACACGGCTCACCGAATTGAATGCGCAAAGCCGTTTTGTGCGCGCGCCCATTAATGCCGCGCCGTTTATTTTAGATCTATGATGCCAGGCGACGACGAGAGGAGAGTTTTGTAAGACGATCGACACCGAGAGATACACAGGCGCTCGCTCGGCTGCTTAATAAATTCGTTAATTTAAAATCCTATAGAAGGCAGGAAGTCGGGTGCTATGAGTAAGATCGTGGAACGGGTTTGCCTGTTTTTTAACGGGTCCGACGGGCCGAATAAACGTTTGATTCGCAGATTCGCGTTAGACTCTGTGATTTTCTCTTTTTTTCGAAGGAGAGAATAGGCCGGGATTGAGACGGTTATTGCGCGGTCTTTTAGTGCTCCGGGTGGCCTTTTTTAGCGGCGAGCATTAACGCTGCACCGCCTCCTGTATAATTATCCGCTTACGCGTCGGGAACAAAAAGTTTAAGTACCCGAGCGCGCAGGTTGCCCGCTCGCTGGCTTTATGGCGGCTTTAACACGTGCGAATGTCTCCTCTCAATGCTAACTTGTATTAAATATTTATTTAACATGCCATCACACTTAAGATAACCGATTACCGATCGGTCTTTTTAAGAAAAACACGCAGCCGCGCGATATTTTATATAGAAAGACACATCGCGTGCGAAGTCGCCGGTAAAAATTTGCAAATAAGTGGTTGCAGGCGAGATTGATCAGACGCCTGTCGCGCATCATTTCACTCGGAAAACAACCATTATCTACTCCCGCAATTACAATAATACCTAGAAATTATGACACTCCAATCATCTCCGGCTTCAAAAACAGAAAAATCCGTGTACCCGAAACCCCGGAGTCACGAATCGCGAAAATGCCAGAAAACTACGAAACTCTTTCAAAAAGTGAAAGATAGAAAAAAAGGAGAAGGCGAGACTCGCCGCCCACCTCGCGCGGTTTGTTTTGATTACGATGCAGCGGAGGTAACATATAACGATCGGGCCGCGCGATATTATACCGGGAATTCATCTCGCGCTCTGCGCGCGCATGCGAGCTCGGCCGAGGGATATAAAAAAAGACGACAAGTGGCCGGCTCGTGTCGTAATCCCCCAGCGCCGATGGTAATCCGATTTCCGTCGACGCGCCGAGAATTACCGAGCGGCCGGATTAACGCCGATGACACTCAGCCTACCGGGAAATTTAATCGATCGCTCGAACGAATTCAATTAGACGCGGGAGTAATTTTCTTTTTTTTTTTGAGGGATTGAAGTGGTTATTGACGGAGAAGGTCGAGAGAGGAGATAAGGTCGGATTTTTGCGGGGGAGTTTGGCAATCGAGGAAATGGTTATGGCGCGCGCTTAGAGAAGCGGCGGGCATGAATTGATTCATAAGAAAATATGAATGGGAATGAGCGCGCGGCTGTGGGTTTCGAAGCCGGCGATGCCCAAGTTAATGAAATTTAGCGCTCCGCGGCAAGGAAAATTTCCATTCCCGTTGAAGCAATCGCCGGCAATGACTTCACGGGTAGTTAAAAATTTCGTTTCGCAAGCGCCGAGGACCGGGCTTATTATTTCAAAAATTTTCAAGCGTTTTGTTTCACGTTTTTTCTTTTCGCCACTCGTCGGCTTGTTCTCGCAAAGCGATTATCAATATACCGGCGGACAAATTAAAAGTTTTTTAGCTCCATTGTGCATGTCGGCTAAGGAAATTTGTACAGAGCGCGTGGCGGTTGATTCTTGTGCAACGGGCAAAATTAAATTTCGTGTTCTTGCGCGTGTTACATTGGGCTCTCAAGGTGTGCGGCTGTCGAAACTTATTTAAGTTAAAAATACGTGACATTTGGCAAATAATAATCGTCGGGTATCGCTAAAATTTTGTTAAAATTAATTGCCCACTCAATTATATCCATGTAAGAGAAACTCGCCGAACCTGAAACTTAATTTACGCCGGTATAATGTGTATCAATTCGGAATTTTATTCAGCCCGACTCCTATAAACATTCCTGCGAGTGCCGATTAAAAAAGCGGCTGAAATTGATTGCGTCCAGAAGAAGCCACAGCTTAATCTATATGTAAATACGCAGAAACAAGCGCGACTCTCCGCCTAGTGTTCAGCAAATCCGTCCAATATTTCATTGTCAACGCTCCGGCAAGCTCAATAAAGAAATCTCGTTTCCAATTCCCCTCGACAAAACCGAAAATCCCCCAAAACCAAACTAACCATCATTTCTCAAATCCTGTAGCAAGAAAACCAAAAATCTCGCAAAACACACTCACAGCATATTAAAAAAAAACTCTCAAAGCGAAAGACACGACGGCAAAACTGTCGAGCTGCCGCTGAGCTCGCGCTCGAGCAGTCGCGAGAGAGAGAGAGAGAGAGAGAAAGATAATGCATGCGCGAGACCGAGAGAAGACAGGCGAGGTCAGCAAGGTGCCCGATATGGTATCCCAAGTCCGCTAGTAAGTGCCGTTTTATATACCTGCTGCCTATAAGATTAGTTACATCGTCCGCTCGCGCGCGCGCGCGCAGCTCAACCACTGCTTTGCTACTACTATGCACACCTCCGGCTCTCTCTCTCTTTCTCTAAACCTTCCCGAATGCAGCTTTAAGCGCGAGCTGAGATAGACCCTTGGATCTAAGCCTTTTTCGAAACTCGCGCCGCGGCTTAAAAGAAAACAAGTCCAAGGTTCTTCAAGGCAGGCCGGGCGCCCCGTAGGATCGCCTTTATTTTCGCGGACGCGCGCCGATTTGCCCGCGAGCCAGTAAGGAGGAAGAGAGAGAGAGAGAGATTAAAGGCAGGAGATTATTGTTGTTATTATCAAGGCACCTTGCGCGCCGAGAGAGCTGTTTAATTATCGCCGAAAGGGCTGCGGGAGCGACGATTAAAAGTTACGTAGTGCCGAGATCGGAAGATCGGCCCAGCGCCGCCGCCGATCCTCGAGCTGTCGCGCCCGCGACTTTATTTTTATTCTCTCCGAGCTCGGTGTTTGCTTTCGCGCGCGACTGGGAACCTTATGCTTTTTTTTGGTCTCGCCGCGGATAATGAGCCGTTTGCCGCGCCGGCGCGACGCTTGAGTAAAGGTTGAGCCTGTAAATTATCAGGAGTTGGTTAAAGGCTGCGAGTTGGGCTCTGCGCGAAGGCTTAATTTGTCAAGAGCGCCGGTTGGCGCGCGAGGCGCGGCGAGAGGGCTCCTCTAATTTTTTGGTAGCGAGGCCGATTAATTAGGGCTTGGGAATGAGGCTTTTCAGAGTAATAAAGGGCTATTATTAAGTGGCTTTTTTTCGGTGCTTGGATCACTCGTAAATTTGGGCGTTTTATGCTTTTGATCGTAAAAAATAAATGATTTAAAGTTGCGTGGCTGGCTTTTAGCTGGCTACATTTGGTTACAAAGACTGCTTTTTGTTTGGCGGAAAAAAGCGTTTAATTACTTCTGTCAAATATACATAAATTATGTACAAAAGTTATTTAAAAGTCAAGTTGAACAGTGCGGAATCGTACGAGAAATATTGACAAAAAATTGATTTAAAATAAGTATATGAAATAAAATAAACCTGTTTAATAATCGACTTGTAATATTAAGCAACATATCGATTTGTTCTGAATAATTTTTTTCATATGATCTATCGATCAATTAAAGCCACCAAAGACAATAAAATTTAAAGCTTTTATGATATAATCTAATAAAAAAGTATTTTTTTAATTATTTAATAAACACCTATAAAGAAGGTAATAATAATATATTTCTACTTTTATAAAAAATAATAATAATAATAATTAATAATCGATTTAATCTTGATGAATATTTGATAAATTTAATTTTAATGCAGTTTTCTATAAATATTTATAAGCCTGCCGAGTTTCAATAAAACTATCAATAATCTTATCAGGATTTGACGAATCAACGAAATTAAAATATATTATTAAATTTTTTTTATTCCCACGTCCAACACAAAAAAAGATACAGTCCAAAACAAACACAGATTTTATTGAAATCCGATCCCAGCCCTCAGATAACTCGGCTCATTCAATAATTCGTTACTTGCACTTTGCATTCAACAATACTCGCGCAACATAAATAAACCGAAGATCTGTTCCATATCAACCCTTAATTGCCCACGTGACTTGCACAATCCGACTTTGTACTTACGTATCTATAAATAGCCGTACCTTGACATTAAAAGCCCCAATGCCCGCCTGCCTTCCGAGTCTCTCTATCAAGTTTACTTTTGATCTCTCGGAAAAGCATTTATCTAAATTTTTTTCTATAATAAAAAAAAACAGAAAAAAAAGTCGTGATTCCTCAAAGCACGTCAAAATTACACAAGCCCGATGATGCGAGCGATTTCCGTGTAAAATCTTTAACCTCTCGGTCTAAAACTCGAAAAGGCCTCTATTTGCTCAAAATACACATGGATTAAGAGCTCGCGCGGCTCGCGGCTTCTGCTAGCTCTCGCTCCTTCTCGGAACCAATGGAGGCAGCCGGCGCGGCCGGCCGAGTTAAATAAACAGGGCATAAAAGCGAGTTTTACGGGTTTCTCTCGGCGCGATTCGCCAAAGAGCGCAACTATCGCTTACTCGCGCTTATAAGTGAGTAAGTTCGCGCGGATATTCGCACGTGCGCCGGCGCGTTTTTTTCTAGGAACGACGCCGACCGCTAATGGATTTACACGCGCGTCTATATAGAAACGAAAAAATTTACAAGACAAGAATGAGAATAAGGGATGATTATTATGCACTGATTATTTTTTTTGTGGTTCGATCGGCTGGCGCATTACGCGATCGTGAAATCGAGAAAAAAATACCGGTCGGCTTCTGGATTGTTTTATTGCTTACCGAGGCAGCACGGGAGTGGCTGTTTACCTGGCGCCAGGCGCGGACTCGGTTTTTAAAAGCGAGCTGCCGAACTTTCGATACATTTGTCGCTTTAAGGTCAGAGTTTATTGGGCGGCGCGCTTTATTAAAAGTTACACGCCGCTCGTTAACCGCCTGTTTGTCTTTTACGTCGCTTTATTTAGACACGACTTTCAATGTTCGCGCGCTTCGCGATAAAATTATATGCAACGAGTTTACGATTATATATCGACGGCAGATCCGCGCGTCTGACTCGATTTACTTAGTCATCCCACATAGTCTATTTACGCGAACTTTACATTCGATTTTACGTAACGCAAACACACTCTGAAAAACCATAATCTTCAACGGTTTCCTAAACGAACTAACCTTCTCTATCTCTCGAGCGAACCTTGATGGGCACTTTCCAGCGCGTATTTTTACATGTTTATCGCGGCGAAGGGTCCGTGAACTACCGCGGCCCGTCTTTCATCAGCACTCAAAACTTATCGCAATAGCACGTCTTTATCGCTTATCCACGCGCGCGCAGATAAAGCCGGTGCGGATTAATCTATAAATAAATAGTGAGCTGCCCTCCGATACCCCCCCTTTCCGAGAATCGCTCGTCGTCGGGCTTCTGACGAAAATTACGAGTGCATTAACGCTACGGGCTCGGGAAAAAGAAAAGAAGCTGGCCGGCGGCGCTCATTAATCAACTAATAAAAACAGCGCAGCCGCGGATTAAATGATTGCTTCGGCGAGCGATCGAGGACGCGTTCCACTTAAATAATATCGCGGACTCGCGTGCGAGTGTGTAAGCAGCATCTCGGCGGTGCTCGCGCAGGCGTGAGAGGAAAAATTGATCGTGCCAATCATCGGGCCACACTGGCACCTTGTCATAAGCTGATGCCGAGAGCTGGGTATGTAACCGCGGCGATTAATAGCCGGCGGAAAACCGGCCCGGAAAAACGCGCCGAGGTACAGCGTTATGCTTTTAATTTTTTTAGGAGCAAAAAGTTGAAAGGAGGCGGTATTCGCAAGTGTGTATTATAGTTTGTCGCGAGGTGTGCTGTTTGCTGCGGGAGTGTATGTGGCTGGTCGAGTGTGACAGATGTTTTCGATGAGAGGATTATCTTGTTTATATCTTAATTTGCTGGACTTATTTTTTTAAGTTTGTTGAAAGTATGTGCGATTACTTGTAGTGTGGAGTCTTTATTTTTGTTCTTTTGGATTTGAGAATGTAAATTATTATTGTGACAGGTATTTAATTATTTATGAGGATTTGAGTTTCTGAAATAAAAATCAGGAAATTGAAGTATCGATAAATAATAATGAAATTCTTTTATTTTTATATTGTGCGCTACGTTAATCAAGATATTATTAAAAATGTCACGAGCTTTATTCATATACATTTTTATTCATACCAAAATGATCCGAGTGACGCAGTTAAAAATTTTAATAATTTTTGTTTAAAAATAAACCCGTGTGAACAGAACGCAATAAATTATGCAAAACTTTTCGCAGTAGCCCAAAAAAGGGTAGAGCAATAATTGAAGTTAAATATAGCATTTCAAAATATTTTCTGTTTACCTTGCCATGATTGGACATTAACTTGCATAAACATAAATATGGAAAACTTTAGATGAAGTCCGAGCTGCAGGAAGATACCATTCATTATTCTATTGATTAACTATTTACCATAATTTAACGGCCAATAAATTATCGTTTCACAGCAAGCTCATCAATTTTAATTATTTAAAAAAAAAATTCCTCGCTAAAACGATAATACAATCTCTCTTAACTCGTTAATAAATATCGGTTATTACCACACACATCAACGAGCCTGTAAAAAGTTTCTTAAACGACTGCATCAATATTCAACTCGGCCAAATTAACGCTACCCAGAAAAACCGCAGTCCCAAACCGCACAACTGCCAAGACACATTCGCTCGACTTTGCTTCATATTCCAGTGATCTTCATTACACTTCGCCAACCCAATAAAGCCTTTCCAGAACACACATTTTCATAATTCAACGCTCGCCGCGCCACCCTCAACCTTGCACTCATTCACCCAAACAAACCAGCCTTTATAGATCAACGGCAAAACAAACACTCCGCACCCACCAAAAAAACTCCATCGCCGGTGCATCCAACTCCCTAAAGCACCTCCATCACCGAACTCGCTCACGTACATCCAGCCGCTCGGATCGCTGCACTCCTCCATAATGCATCGACCGATCGATCCTCTATCTGTCGCTCGATCGCCCCCCCCCCCTTAACCTGTCATGCGTCAATCATCGAGCCATACTCGCGCGCGTGAGTTTCCGGAGCCTCGCTCGCCATTATCAATTAGGCCCGCAGCTCTCTGAAAATTCATGCGAGTGCACGGCTCCTTAATAACCCCGCGCTCGGCTGCGCGGTTATTTTTAGCCGGTGACCGCGGGGAGCGCTGCCTGCCCGCGTGACGCAATTCTATGGTCTTTTAACCCTGCGCGACTCTCTTCCTCTCTCTCGCGAGTAAGTACTCACTTTCTCCGGCTTTATTTTTTCAAAGCCAGAGACGAGAGATGTTTTTCTTCGTCCCCCGCCTTTTCGTCGCGCCTCCTTCTTTTTTTTTGCAATTTCGCTGGCGACGGGATTCTTGCGGTTTCCGCTATATGGCCACGCTGCTTCTGCTCGTTTGCCGTAATTTATTCGGAGTGCCGGTAATTTATTATTCACGGCCGATTTGCATAATAGCGTTTCGGAGAAAAGGAAGAATGGAGGAGGAGGCCAGAGCGATCGAGCGATCGATTTTGAAGGAGCTTTATCGCCGGGGAAACATCGCGACTGCTGTGTCTGAGCGGACGCTGCGGGTGTATGGTATAGCTCGAGGAGTTATAAGGCTCGTCTGTTATGCGTCGCCGATTGAATTGCCGATTCCGATGGCTTCGTTCGGGCACAATGAATGAAGCTATTAATTTTAATGAGAGTTGACGCTTTTTGTTGGACCGAGACTTTTTGGGGGCTATGGACTTTTCGGTTTTAAGCTTTTCGCTGGCGACTTGCTGGAGACGAGGTTTTCGTGTTTTTTTGGCGAGAAGTTGGTTCCAGGCTTGGATACGGTTGGATGGCTGAATGTGTTTTATACTTCTTGAATTTGTACGTGGCTGTTGAGTTTACTATCGATCTATTAGGTTTTAAATTTACTTTTACAATTTTGAAAAACTTTAAATAATGGGCTTGTAAAGAGCGATGAACGTTTTAATTCGCTCTACGGCATATCTTAGCAATTTATCAATTACAGAGGACCTCTTTACAGAGAAGCCAGCTACTAATCAAAGTACAGGAATAACTTGGCATTTTTTTCCATCCTCGATGAGAATTAACGTCTGGCAACTCCCATACGTTCGATGACTCACGCATCTCCACTCCCCTCCCCACTCCCCCCATCGCCCACAAAATACCAAAAACAAAGTATTTCATCTCGCGACCTCTATACCAGATAAAAAAAATCCATAAAAATGCACCTCTTCCTAATTACCCATCCCCCGAGGCGAGCCATACCCACCTCACCTCGACTACATCACTGTCCAAACCTAATATAAGAAAGGAAAAGAGCCCGAGCGTCAATTCCACGCGCGTCAAGCGGCCGCGCAGCGATATCCGAGAATGACGCTCGTGAGCGCGCACGTTTTATTATCATAAGAAATCGCAACGTCAACGTGCTCACAATAAGAAATTCAAAGCCCATACGTATAGACCACCTTCGCCGCTCGCTCGCTCGCGCGCGTGCTCTTCCTCTCTCTCTCTCTCTCCCCGTTATAAAAAAAAAAGCACTCCGGCTCGCTGGCAGACGTCTATACCCAGAAAGCCCCGTGTGTATAGTCGGCTTCCTCCCGGCGCCGCGCGCGCGCGCTCATGTCTGTTTATTATTCCCGATGCACTCCTCTCGCTTTTCTGCAGCGCGCGAGAGCCGCGCGCGGTGCATCGACTATACCCCCCCCCCTCCTGCGCCACCACAGAGCGCTGTATCTCTCCCCACGCCTCTCACTCTCGATCTCATTGAAAAGGAGGCATTGTGCCGCGCGCGAGCGCCGAGTCGGCGCGGCCGTTATACCGTAAAAGGAAATAACAGCCACGCGTGACACACGCGCCCCTGGTCCCCTTCTGATCTCGCTCTCTCGATCCCACCGTCGCTATGTGGGTCTGTGTGAGTCTTTTTTCGGGGACCTTAAGCGATGCCGGGTTTTTTTTTCGTCTTGGTGAAGGAGTTTCG
>JAPYZA010005633.1:0-14481 GCA_030522685.1 Eupelmus azureus
GAGAGAGAGAGAGAGAAAGCGATGCCTTCCTTATTGATCGTCCTTCGTTGGCGAAGCCCGGGCGCTTCTCCTTCTCCTTTATATCCTCGCTCGCTCGCGCGCGCTTAGGTCCAACCTCCTCATTTCGCGCGCCCGGCCAAGGGGCGAGACCGCCGCCTTTGTGGTAGCCGCGCCGAAAACCCAGCGTGCCGCGCGCCACCCCCCCTCCAATAGTCAACCCGCCGGGCTGCCACCCACTACTACTCGCCGCCACCGCCGCCGCGCCGAGGCTACAAAGGTTCGCCTCGCTCTGATCCTCGGGATCTCCTCCGCCTTTCGTTCCCTATCTCCCTCTATATACGTGCGGCTAAGCCTGCTACTGCTGCTTCTCTATATACATACATGCCGCCTTTCTCCCTTTCCTGCACCAGCCACACTCCCTAGACGGAAAAGAGAGATCCCAGCTTGCGTCTTCTTCTTTCGTTTCTTTCTCTCCATCCGCTTTGCCGCGAGGTGCGCTCTTTGTCTCAGATGTACGCGCGGCTCTTTATCAGTATCAAGGATATTAAATGTCCCGGAGCTGGTGTTTCGGAAAGCTCGCAAGCTCGAAGAAGCAGCTTTCGCCGGCGCTCGGATTTTTTAAACGACGCGGCTGTTCTTTCTCGACCTGGCTTTTGTCGTTTTAAATATACACGCGCAATGAGAGATTGTCCTTAAAGCAGCGAGCGTTGAATATTTAGCTTGAAAAATATTATCGTAGACGGGAAGTTGAATGAAAGCGAGTCCTTTGAACGTTACGCCAAGCTTTTAGAGGTTTAGAAAATGTAATCTTGTTCAGCTGCGCTCACGTTGTAAATGTAATATAATTATCTAAATGCACCGTATTATTATATGTTTAACAAAGTTACCCCAATAAAGTTAGCAATTGTTAGCTTTGACTTTACCAGCCCCGGCCTCGCTCTCTTATACCTGACTTTTCAAAAGCCAACTATGTCCAATAGCGAAAATTCACGCCAAACAAACTAAAATCATCAATTACGAGCTGACGAAGGTCGCGTTAATTATCGGCTCTCTCGAGAAGGGTGGCGCCTTTTCCGCTTGGCAGGGCGCGCCCGCAGCCGGCCGACGTCTACATCTGCGACGGGGATTGTTACTCTGTCTAGCGGAAAATTAATTGTGACTGGAGACTAGAGGAAAGCGAGAAAGGGAGTAGCCTTTGCTCTAGTACGCGACGTCGTCGAGGCTAGAGGGCGGCTCGTCGGCGTGGAAAGCTTAGCGAAGAAGACAGCGAAGGGGGCGTTGAGAATGTCGGGGTTAGTCTGATGCGTATGGGAAGACGCTTGTGCTGATTCGTTGGGATTTTGAGCGAACGTTGGGTTGAGTAATGATATAAAAAGTGCGAGCGTTAAATAAGGTAAATATGAGTAAGGATTTATATTGATTGGGCGTGATAAAGATATGGTATTGGAGGCGATTTCACAAGCGAGCAATAAAGGATGTTTACACGCAGAGTTTCGAAAAGAAAGAAAACCGAGTGTATCTAAATACAGTAATGGAATTTCAAAACACGTCGTCACCGCGTATCAAGCGGAATTAATCTCCCGCGAGCGTAAACACGCGGCTGTAACGCCGGGGAGAATAGTCTAATAAAAATCAGCCGCAGCCTCTTGCCGCTTATAAAGTAAATATTCATTCCGAGGGAGGCGAAAGAAAAGAGAAGAGCCCGAGAATGCAGGAGCGCCGGGTTAAAGGAAAAACGGAGAAAAGTAAAAGCGAGAGAGAGAAGATCCGACGCTCCATTAAGCCTCGAGCGCGCAGCTCTCGCGATCGGAAATCGGCTGTGCACATTGCTCCTCTGGGATAGCCCCAGCACGAACAGGTGCCAAACACGTGGTCGATCGATCCCTCTCTCTCTCTCTCTTTCATTCATATTTTCCAGACCGCGCGCGGAAGTAACACGGCCCGGCGGCGGCGGCGGTGGCATCGATTTTGAACGCATGCCTCTCGCTCTCTCGCTCGGTTTCTCTGCCCGCGGTAGGTCGGGGTTGCCGCGCGCATCTCTTTCTCTCTCTCTCTCTCGCGTGTAAGCGGGGGGTTTGGAGTTGTTCGCGCGCCGCGAGTCTCTCTCGCTCTTTTTTTTTCTATATTTTATATCCCTCTCACGCTGTCGGTACAATGAAAATCGTGCGCGCGACTCGATCATGTCACTCGGTCGCGCGCGCACTGGAAGAGAGAGAGAGTGAGCGAGAGTGAGAGAGTGAGACGACAAAGCACCCTGCGGCTTTTGTACGTACACGTGTTTTTTCCGGGCTGTGTTTGTAGAGAATATGTGTGCGTGTATGTGTGTGTATATGTGAGTATGTATGTATGTGGGTAAACGTGTGTGTGTGTAAGGGGGGCAGGGGGGTGAAAAAGGAATGTTTAAGTTGACGAGTTGTTTTGGCGTATTTATATTTTATTAGAACGTTTATATGTGTACGGGAGGTGAGTGTTCGTATTTGCCAAGTCCTTTTTTCCCTCGCTTTGGATTTTGCGCGCGTAATGGTATGGCTCTATATGCGCGAGCACAAGCGCCTTTTTTTTTAGGTATATAACGAATTTTCAGCTGAAATTTTCTTGCTTTTTTTTCGGTCGCGCGCTCGTGCCACAAAGCATTTGTAACGATTGCAGCGCGTAATTGATTTATTTACGGGCCATTGTACGGACAACAAGTTGTACTTTTGGCATAGTGAGGCAATGAACGGCGATAAATATGAGCGCCGATGCACTCCCGCTCTCGCGCGATATAGTTTTTTCATTTTTATTTTCAATTCGCCCCCTTTTTTTTATAACCACCTGCCGTTTTCAAGGTACTTCCTAGATATAGTTGTAAATGCGTATTTCCTTTTTCTCGGAGAATGCGTTTGATTGAAATTGTAAAGCTAGTAAATGACGGCGCACTTGGAAATGTGATTGATGACGAAGCGGTAATTAATAGATTTATTAGAAGTCAAACACTCGAACGAATAAATTGGAAACATTAGGAAGGATGTGTTTTAATAATCGAGAGCAATTAATTGCGCTGTTTTCATCGCAACGAGATAATAGCGCCTGTTGTTCGTAACAATTATATAACAAAACTTCCGTTTGCGCGCAATGACGCGGTGCGCTCGCGGCCGCGCGCTCGCTCAATGACGGCCCGTTATTCATACGGTATTATGTGAATGCTGAAAAGTAAATAAAACGATTCCACTTCAATTTGCCGAACAATTACGCGCATCCGAAACCAGCTCTTTTCCCTCGATTTAACAACATTTTAAAAGCCGCGCGCGCACAGATCACTCTTTGCCCCTTTCAAAATCATCCCACTCGGCCGGCTCCCTCGAATTCGTTCCGTTTACGCGCTAATCCCGCCGCGTCCGCGTAAACCAGCCTCCTCTCGCTCCTGCCCCGTTACTCAACCTATTCCCGTTATACAAGAACCTCAACACTGGATCCGAGAAGGACGAGCGATGGCCTAAATCATCATCGTCCTACAATTTAAGGGCGAGGAGGGGGGTAGAATTCCGCACGTGTGCCTACATACACACAGTATAACCGCGAGGCTGCCACAGAGTGAGCTAGAGAGAGAGAGAGAGAGAAACAGCAACAGCTGGTAAAGCGCGACTATATAGTACTACTATCTATCGATCCATCGATACTCGGGCGCTGTAATAGTTTACTAATAGGTGCTCGATTGTTCGGCTGTCGCTCGCACCTATATATATATATACACATATAGGCGTGTATATAGTTGTTGTCGCGAACTGCAGCTCCCGCCGCCACCGGCGATCGTTTATAGCGCGAAAATTTAAACGGGCGAGTGTGTTCGGAAACTCGATTATACGCGGGCGCGGCCGCCCGACTGTGTTATTCGGAGGAGCGGGCAAAATAGTTTCGAGCGAGCGAGCGCTATCCCAAACTTTCCGTCTGTCGATTTTAAAGCCAAGCTCGTCGGGCGCGCTCGCTTTTCAGAATTAATTGAGCTTTTGTATGATAATGACGAGAGAGGGAGAGAAGTGCGCTCGCGAGAAGTTTGTAAACGTGTAATATGCACGGAAAGGGGCTAGGAGGGGGGATTGTAAAAAGAGGAAATTTCAGAGAGCAGCTGGAGCTGGGTATAAAGAGACGTGGCTCAAAGACGCGATGGCCTGGCGTGTATATAGGTGAAAAAAGATTGGGCCGAGATTTAATTAGGTTTATGCGATCTGATAGTCGCTTATCGAGGCGAAATCTGAACGTGATAATGTGGTATTTATTCGTTCTCTGATTTTTCGTGTGAATATCGATGAAAAACTAGATTATTTTATCTGCATTGATTGTACCTGATAATTGAGTTCTCTGGAATTGCGGCAATAAATTTGTGTATGTTTATTTTTCTCACAGATATCCGTTGTACTATACGTTTCTTAGAGAGATTATATGTTTTAAATTACTCTTTAATCGTGTAATGTTAGAGATACGATAACGTAAATTAGACTCTGTAAAGGCAAGGGGTACAGGTAACATAATTTTGTATCAGATCCAATTAAATATAGCTTCATAAACCTTCAATATGTTATTTTGTTACTCAATATATTTTTGTTTTAACAATTATAAAGAGAAAATCAGATAATGATTATGACGTTAATTTCGCTAAAAATCAAATATGGTCCACTAAAAGAAAATTGGTACAAAAAGTCACTTATACTTCTTGGCTTCTCAACGCCTCAAATACACTCTCCGTTGTAGAAGTGAAAATCAAGCTCATGAAAAATTCAGCATCTGGCTAGAAAGGATTTGGAGCCGGTAAGTAGTCTCGTGCTCCTGAATATTAACATTCTTTTTCAAAAGCAAAAAGCCTGATTGCATAAGTGTTCCGATAAACCTTCATTAAGTCCCAGTGAATATTCAATGATAAAAAGCAAAAAAAGGCATCGGCCGAAAAAAGCTCAATTAGCACTGATTATCGCGTTCAATACGCTTAAAATATGCCAATACCCGCCCCTTCCTCTAATAAGAAAAACTAAACTAAAAATCGAAACGAACCTTTTCCATTAACGAAAACAAACATCTCTCCCAGGCCGCGAATCTACCGGCGCGTATTCAAGTATGAATAATCGGTATCGCATTTCTCTCCGCGGGGGTGCTGCAAACACATACACACTTTTTATCGTCGCCATTAGCGATGACCACTTGATCGAGGGACGGCCACTTTGCTTTTTCTTTGGCCGAGGCAAAAGGCGTATCGCGTGTCTCCTCAAACAGTCGGAATAACCCCCTTTTCTTCTGCTCGCGCGCCGCAAGCTCGCCTTTTAATTATGTTTGCTCGCCTGAGTGCTGGCTGCCGCACTTTTTTCTTCTAATTAGTCAAGCGGAGAGGTGAGTCGTCGCTTTTTCGAAGGCGCGGTTCTTTCGACTCTTGTAGCAAAGACGCAAAGCGAACGTTCGGGGGAGGCGGTATTAATTATTTTACAGTTGTACGAATGCGTGGAGCGAGCGTGGATTGTAAATGTACGCGGTAAATATTGTTTTAACAACGTTCGTTTTATGTATGGATTATTTATTATTGTCTGTTTGAGCCAGGAGGATGTCGAGGGAGACGATGTTTATGCTGCTTGGGAAATCGATCGCGATTTAATTGCGATTCAGTCTTAATGTAAAATGAGTTTGTTTTTATTGTGTTTGATTTAAATTATATTTTTTTCCAGTCTTATGGTAGGTAAATTTTATAATCGTAAAGTTGCGTAAATATTTGAATGTAGCTTAATGGTTTGTTAAAAAAATAAAAATTATGTTTCTTACTTAAGTGAATTCTGTTTTTGTACCTAAAAATTTTTTAAATTTTAGATGAAAATTTTATTTGTATTTTATTTGTATAGAAAGTAATATTAATGCTTAAATTACAAGACCTAAGTTGTACATGGCTGTTTGTAAATTTTTAAAAAGGAAGTAAATTTTAGTAAAACGTTTATTGTACTTACTATTAATAATGAAACAGATTTTACTATTTGAAAATCTAGTGTAGTAACTACATCGAAAGAAATTTTAAAACAATTGAATTATGCGAATTTTTCTTAAAGTTAAGCTAAAATCATAATTAATGCAAGCGAATCAACCATACATAAGTTGAAACAGTAAAACAATACGTTCGCACAACATAAACCGCAGCCTATCGAGTGCAAAAAGAAAACAGTTAAGCCGAAGATCCACAAATACCACATGGCAGCGAGCTTCAACGCAATAGCACAAGCACCGCTAAAGATAGTAAAGTGTTAAATCCAGATAACTACTTGTTGCACAATTACAATCTTATCTAATCACTGCAATCCAGGAGCACGATAACAAACAAAAAACACAATCTCAATGTACTTGACATTAGAGAAATTTAATGGAGGTAATGTACTTTACATTGCCGTTCGCTATTCGCATAAACACAAAGCAGCCGAGAAAAGCGAGCAACACTGTCGGAATTTCTCAAGCGTTCTACCGACTTAACACTAAAAGCGATAAGAAATAAAATAAAAAACAAAAAAGAAAACGAAATAAGAGCGAGAGAGAGGTGGCTTGATATAACGGGAGCGATCGCTTGGGCGTTATGAAAAAAAGATTCAAAGGCGAGTTTGCGTGGGCGCGTGCGGTACGGCCGGAGAGGGAGAGGAAAAAAGGAGGCAACAGCTGTTACACGTATAGAGCTCGGGCGCGCGCTTGTGTATGTAAAAAAGCGTGTCGAGCCGATGGCCGGAAGCGCGAGCGGGTTTAGGCGGCGCGCGGCCACTTACGCAGATTACCTTTTCAATGTCAATAGGCATTACGGACGATAAATCTTTCCTGTTGTCCACGCGCCAACGAGAGAGAGAAAGAGGTAGTGTGAAGGTCGGATATGGCCCACGATGCTATTGGTCCGGGTGTTTATAATAATCGTCGAGCGATAGGATCGATGGAGCTTTTTGGAAAATGATGCGAGAGGAGATCGCGTTCGTCTTGGAATTCTGCGGCTTGTTATCTTTGATTATGTTTGTACAAATTAATATTGTTGTATCTAATCTTTCAGCAATGTGCGGTATGCTGGGATTATAAACCTTGGATTGAATCGATAGCCTTTTTACATTTTTTTTCAAGCGCCTTTTTACAATTTTTTTATATCTAATGTATATTAAAATATAATTAAAAATTAAAAAAAAATGTTTTTGAATTATTATGCAAATTCTACTTAAAGGTTAACTTTGTTAATCAATAATTAATTTTTAATATTTGTTTTTTCGAAGGTTTGATCAGTGTTTTAAACAATTAAAAATCTGTTACTTTATAAATATTCTATGTATACCTAATACAATAAATTCTTAATATCGTAATTGTGTCAGATACTTTTTTTATCGGGGCTTATCAAGTCACTAAATTACTTATAATTAAAGTGCTGTGCAATCTGGCGTTTAGATTGCGAAATAATTCGATATAGTGACGCTCCAGAAGGTTCACATGAAGAATTCAGTTATATAAATGTACAGGCACCAATAATTAAGGGGAGATACAAATTTCTTTTTTGATTAAGAGTTGATATAGTTATTCAGAGTCTTACTTTTTAAATTTATTAATATCAATAATTGATTAAGTTTTGTAATATAAATAGAGCCTCGTGGACATTTTGTCAACATACATTATTATCTGATCTTGAAAAATGTGGGTCATTTAAGTACATTAGAAATCGTGTTAACAAACTTTCGACGCAACTATTTAATGTTATCTATGAATAGAAGTGTACAGAAATCAATCGTAAAACATTGCGTTTAAAAGTTTATTGTAAGTTATATGTAAAAATTATTGATAAGATGAAAGATTTAGAGTAATAAATTTTCTTTCCTTTTAGCATTGAATACACAGAAAAGTATATAAAGAATAGATAATTCTTGTTTTAGTAGTAACAGATGGTCAGGTCAGACCAAATATTTTTATTTCCTCACATATGTTTTACGAATTCTTTTCATATCAGCCAGTATGAATCCCCATTACTATTTGTAAACTTATTGTGATAATATAACAGTTATAAATTTTGTCAAATCTGACGTCACTCCTTAACTAAACATTTCAGAAAAGTGTTTCTGTATATCAATTAATTAACAATAACATATCTAAATTTGAAGAAAATAGAAACAGAGCATGAGAATTCCCTTCTATCACCACCTCCCTGTATCGATTAAAAAAAGACCAACCCTTCGTCATCATCCTCATCTTGAGAAAAACGAAGAAAGCGGCCAATTAAAACACACAGAGAAAGCCGCTCGTCGCTTGAAAATGAGCCTAGCCAAAATCGATATCGAATTTCTATTTTTAAAAGCCAGGAGGCCGCTCGGCCTTCTCATCCAGCATTATATGCACGCGCGCGTCGTTATATTGATAACGAAATATTATCAGAAGCCCGCGCTGCAGGCTGCGGGAGAGAAGGTGCCGGCTGGAAAGCACATCCCCGCTCGTGCAAACCTTTAGAGACACGGGGCTATAGAGAGAAAGAGCGAGCGAGCGCGCTCCGGAGGGAGCATAAAATCGAGCGCGAGCGAAAATTCGCTCTTCCCTCTCCCTCTCTCGCGTGCTGCACGCACTATGTATACGCGCGGGACAGAGAGCGAACGAAGCAGCAGCAGCGGCGGTGGCGGCAGCGACGGCGGGGTAGTAGAAACGCGCGCTAAGCCACACCCGCAAAAACACAGCCTCTCGGTCGATGCGCTCGGCGGCGGCCAGAGTGGGATAGACACGCGCTCTCTCTCGCTCTTTCGTTGCGGGGCTGAGAGAGGGAGAGAGAGAGAGAGAGAGAGAGAAGCGCTTTATACGCTTTCGCCCCCACTAGCGGCTGCACTATACGACTACTAGCAGCACTAGGTTGGGCGCACGCTTGCCGGCAACTATAGCCAGCCGTTACGGACGAGTTCGACTCGTTGGCAGTGTTGGAGGAACGAGCGCAGCGTGCAAAAGCTCCCTGCGCTCTCATCGAGCGCTGCCTTCCATATCCGGCTAGGCCGAGAGAGCTAGCTCTCTCTCTCTCTCTCTCTCAGGCTCGGATTTGCAGCTGGGCCAAGTAGGGCGGCTACCGCTCGATCTCTCTCACTCTGCGGTGCCGGCTCTCTCCTGCTTTATCCTACTACGCGCATTTTGCCGTATCTAGCCCCGAGCGGCCCAGCCCGCTCTCTGCCGGCTACCGGCGCTCTCGCGCTGCATCGTTCCAAGCACGCCTTTGCTCTAGGCCTGCGTATTATGAGCTGCTAGAGACTTTTGTGCCGGCTAGAATGGACTAGAGAATAGAGGGAGAGAGAGAAAGGCTAGCTTGCCGCGAGATCAGGCGGGGATAAGTTGTTTGGCCCTCTATGCCTGCAGGCTTTTGTTTCACGGACCGAGGGATAAGAATAAGTTGAACAGTCGCTTTGATTAAAGAATGAAAAAATAAGTTTTTCTTGTTGTCTTACCGGAACTGACTTTATCTACTGGAACGACAGTTTTAAAGGCACTCTTTTATTTTTCATTTTAATTATTGATGAATTAGTGGCTTTTGACTTTAATAAATTGATTTCACTTCATCCATCAAATATTACAAGTTGTACAAATCTATAAGATGTACTTTAAAAGGAAATCAATTTATGTATCATAAATAAGCTAAAAAAAGTTGTCCATTTTACTACATTCGCTTGTAGACGACTAAATCACAATGTTTATAAAAATGTATTAGTAATAGTAATTTTATTATTTCTATTTCAATTTTATTTTTATTCAACTAATTATATAATATGAAGATCAGAAACAAATTATATAATCTTAGAGGTTTTATACACAGAGATTGAAACTTCAAAACTGAAAAATTTTTTAATAAACTATACATTGATTTTTTGTATAGAAATATCAGAAAAGTCCAAGATCTGTTTCTGTACATATTTGTACATGTTTTCGTTCATCACAGAGAGTTCTTAAAGTTAATTTTTTTTAGGTGGATACTCCAACTGAAATTCGTAAGAAGTTTTAGTCCACCAATTCTATAATCTAATAATAATAAATCGAAAACCGAAAATTAATTTACCAAAAATTTTTCAACTTATTTGGATTGTGAAGGCCTTTAATAGCTCAAAGTATTGGTTACTATTATGTACCAAATACATTTTCCTAGTATAGACTTGATGATTGAATTGTTTGCTTTTCAATCATGTATTGCAGTCTATTAGAAGACCAAGATTCACACGTTAATTTGCCTAGGGCTGTGTGCAAGCACTTCATCAAATGCATTTACAATGTTTGTGATCCACATTATTCCAAAATATTCAAGCAAGCGCACCATAAGAAGATACAGATAGCTTTGCTACTGTTTACTGATAATCAGGATTAAACAAGGTGAGGTATTGATTTAGCCAAAATTCGCAAATAATACTACAAGGGTCTGAATCGTTTTCACAATAATTCTTTACTTCCTACAATCTTATGATATCAATAGTATTTCTTTATCCAAAGTCATAACTTTAAAGCTCAATCATTCGATCGAACAGCATTTACCAAGCCAAGCATTAATCAAGATCACAATAAAAACCAACCCGCCAACAAAACTCCACCTTCCAGTAAATCCCACCGCGCCTCCAACTCCTCCGAACAAACATTTCCCCGACCTCCCCCATCTCCTCCAGGACGTATTAATAATTCTGAATACGCAACTCCGTCAATGCTAATGAATGCCGCGCGCAGAGCAGCGTAACTCAAGGAAGGCGCGCCCGAAAATCCACCCCCCAGCCAAAGCCCAGCCAGCGAGATAGATAGAACAGATAGATAGCTGAAGCCAGATATAGCATCCGAGGGACGTAGGCGAGGCGACTGCATGATGAAGGCGAGTGAACTTTCCGCCCCTGTACACTCGCCTCCCCCGGCGGCTTCTTCAGTCCAGCCACCCACAGCCTCGCCCCACGGCAGCCTATATAGCTTCCGCGGCGCGGCCAAGAAAAGTGCGAAAAGCGCGGCTTTTTGCGCCAACTTTTCAAACTCTCCTCTTATCGCGCTCGCTCGCCTCCTGCGGTATACGCCAGTCCGTAGCTACCTTTACTAACTACTGCTACTAGCACGGAACGTCCATCTCCTGACCGCGACGCTGCGGCCTGTCGAAGAGCTCTCTCCGCGAGCGCGAGGAAACTTTTCGCTATTGCGACGTGGCCGGCAGCTGCGCCGCTTTCCTTCCTTTCTTCCTTCGCCTTTTTTGTTTTTATCCAAAGTCCTGTTCTTGTTTCGGCTGGCTGCGCTGTTGCGTAAGTTATACGGTTTTAACAATTTTTCGCGCCGCAGATTCAATCGTGCCGCTGGAATTAAAATACTTTGGCGGAGGGATGGACGAGGGGGAGGGAAACTTTTCTTTCGCTCGAGCGGCACTTTTGCAATTATCAAGTTTTCTGGGTCGCCGGCGAGGCTTGAAGAATCATTAGAGGAGCGGCTGATGATAAAGTGAGACTGGGGTCGTACCTTTTTTTTAAGGGAAATTTAAAAGTTTTTGGAGAGGTAAAGTTAGTTTCTTTTAGTTTTAAGCTTAGACGAAATTTTTTAATTATTTGCATTCTTTCTTTCTAACTATTAATTGTAACTATCACATGACATTTTTAATTGTTAAATTCAAGTTCTAACATTTAAAACACCTACACAAAATTGTACTCAAGCTTTATGAAACAATGTTTAAGTAAACAAAAAAAAAAGTCAAATCAATACAATAGATAATTACCCAATTCAATCGTGAAATCGCAAATACGACACCATAATCGTCTAGTTTTCCCAGCGCGTTCGCTCGCAATGATTAATAAAACAAAAAGTAGATCCATTGATTTGGCAGCGAGCAATATCCTAACGATGCAATAACACGAGCCGGGGCAATAGCACCGTCCCGGACAGTAACGCAACAGCGGGCCAGCTTAAACGCGCGCGCCCCGCGTATATACATACACGCATGACACTGTGACACGGTGTCGTTTTTAAAACGGCCGAATAAATGTTTGTATTCGCCGCTGCGCGCCCTGTCCATTATGGCGCGATCATGATATTCCGGCAATTTTAGTTTGATTGAGACACCTATATGTTGACCGGTATGGCGAGCGAGCTACGCGATCACCCCCCCCCCTCCCGCCCGCGCTCGCGCAATAACATTCTACTGTGTTTCCAATTAATTATTGCAAGAGCTGGCCGACCCTGCCCCCTCCTGCCGCGACGATCCCGTTGGCAGCTGGCAGAACAGCCAGCGCAGTTAGCCGGCCCGTATGTGTGTTCATTATTTCGAAAGCAAGCCACTAATTATCTTAACTCATTATCAGTTGTTTAAATAACAACGCGCGCGCGTGCGGGCCTGTGGAAATTGAAAATTTATTAAATAAATCAATGTTACGGGTAGCTCGGACGTGGAGGGGGGGGGGGGCAGAGCCGGGGGCCGCTTGAAAATTAAATCACTTCGGCCCGTTTAAATGTTGTACATTTATTGCTTGATATTTCGACGCCGCTGCAACGCGAACTTTCGATGCGCGCTGATAGTTATTTAACCGTTCGCGGCTTTCATTACGAGCCCCGGCGATATATGATAAATGTGCGGTCTGTAAGAAGCGAGCTGGCGCTGCGCTGCGCAACGATTGCAATTGGACGCCGGATATCAATTACCCGTGTAATTGAAAGCAATTAAGGGGAAGTATAAGAATTTGAAAAATGTAACGCTGCGCGAAAGTAATTTGTTTTTCGGTCTGTCTCTTCTTGTTGCTTCGGTAATAATTATTTGTAATTTCATGGGTATGTATCTCAATCAATGTATATTTTAAATATTAAATTATGTTTATTTAATCATTGAGTTGCGTTTGTTAATCATTTAATCGTGAAAAATGCCAAGTTGTTTGTGTACCAAAAGCTTATCGTTTCGATCACACAATATACAGCAAAATATTGCGCTAAACAAAGTATGCAGAATATTATCAAGGCCTAATCCTCTTTAAGACACGATTGCAAATCTACAATTTTTATCAAATTAAATAAAAATTTCTTTTATAGCTTATCAATCGATCGAATCATATCTACGTATCCCGTTGTTAGTTTATTTTAAAAAAAGCACTTGGCATCTCAAAGATAAAAAAGAAATTCTGCATAGTTAGTCCATTAAAAGTATTAACAGTCGCGATAAAAGATCGACTTGAAAATGGCCATCTCAATCGGGGCCAACGCTGAGAGAAAACACTTGAGCGTTTGCGCAAAACCCAGCGTTCAATTCCAATGATTCACGTCAGCGCCGCCATCTTACCAACCTCCCTCGCAAAAGCAAAAAGAATCTTCGCAAAGTTCCGGGCTAGCGCAGCGCCCATCGAGAGTCCCATTGTTACTCGTCGCTTGGCATTACGGTCCCGATCCACTTTGCATTATTAAACTCCAGCCGAGAGCCAGGCGAAGTATTGCTTGCTCGTTGGCATTACTCTAATTGTCTCGCGAATGCCGTCAATCGGCGGGCTTGCGCGCGAGCTTTAGAGCCGGCGCGGACCCTTGCATCGTGTCCATCGTGAGCGCTGGTATATACAAAAGGCGGAGGAGAGGCGGGGGCGATGCTATATACCGGCCGAGGGAAATTTCTCCGGGCGAAGGGAGCGCGCGCAGGGTGGAGTCGTAAGGGGTCGTAAGGGACGGCTTTAATTAAGGCAAGTGGAGGAAAGAAAAATCCTCGGGGAATTTATAGAGGTCCGAGGGACAGGAGCTAAGGGTGGACCGAAGGGAGCCCGCGCAGAAGAAAAGGGTCGTTTGTGCGCGGCTGTGTACACTCTCGCATTCGCAGTCGGAGACGCGGAAAGGGTCTTGACGACGACGACGACGACGACTCTTTCTCTTTCTCTTTCTCTCTCGCTTCTCGCTGGCCCGTAAAAGCCCGACATGCAAAGTAGATTCTGCCGCTATGTTAATTCCCCTGCACAATTAAACGCCAGAGGAGGAGAGGAAACAGACGCCGCTGCACTTTTTTACGAGGCCGCGCTTACTCACGCCTCGCGCGTCGATCTTACGACTCTTTTCTCTCTTCTAAATGCGTTTTTCTGTCTTGGCCGCGTATAGTTTGGCCTGGAGCTACGGTCTGAGTTTCGTGTGTATTCCACCTGTAGAGTGCGGTAGTTTATAAATTTTGCAATAATTACAGGCAGACGCTGAGTAATGGAATAAATTAATTTTGAGAAATTGATAAACATTACCATTTATATTTTGAAACTGCTTGGAGTCGGCCGTTTTGTCAGGCTGCCTACCGTTGCTGAATTTCTAAACAATCATTTTGTTAATGATATGGATACTGGTTAAGTTATTAAACAACACTTCGAAGTTATTGTTTTGACGTTTGGTACTGTATTTAATCCATTATGATTTCCAAATTATCGAATTAAACCGTTAATAAATATATAAAGTGTGAGAAGAGATGGGGACGAAATTTCTCGGTATCTGGTACGTTATAGGTATATAAATACAATTACACAAATACAATTTTAAACAAATATCTCG
>JAPYZA010005635.1:0-21391 GCA_030522685.1 Eupelmus azureus
TCACTTCAAAACTCCACGCTATTTAAATAAATTTTCTAATTTACATAGTTTCCACTAGACTCACTTCGCAGCTAATCCACACGATTACAATAGCTCCAAAAGATCAAAGTAATCCCCAGCTACATCAGTGAAGCTCACTCAACAGAAAATAATCCGCATCACCCGTAACCGAAATGCAAGAATTAATAACGCAAAAAAGCGCAGAAGGGAGCGAACCAAGCGCCCACCTCAATGCCGGTGATAACCAAAGAATTGGCCGATGTCCAGACGCGCCAATACACGAAACACATGCGATGACGCGAGTTTTCCTCCGATACAGGCTCAAAGAAACACGTAGAGCGTATATATACTAGCCTCGTAACTGCACCGTCGGAAATGGTGCGCGAGGTCGATGATGTACACGCACGTCCGCAAAGGAGCTTTCCGTGGCCTCCAGCGTTGTGCAGTCAATTGGGACTGTTTTCTATTTTTTCTTTTTTTTGGGGGGGGGGGGGGGGGGCTGTGTGTTTCGTGAAAAAAAGGATCAGGGAAAGGGATTAAAACCCGCCGAAAAGGACGGTTTGCTGAGTCTCTGATTCCGATGAAGCCACGATCGGTTACTTATCGGTTTGATTCTTTGTTTCTGTTGGAAATGTAATGTGCGTTATGTATATTTGATGCATGCATTATGAAACTGAAGCTGAATATTGCTTGATGAATAATTAATTGTAATGATACATGAGACTTACAGACGGATTTACTTATGAAAGTAAATTGCTCAAATAGTTCAGGAAACATAGTATAAATAGAGTACTTTTAGAATCAAATCTAAAGGGAACATGACGTTTATACTGTTTATTTGCCAAAAAGTACTCGTAGATAAGTCCGCGCGTAGTATTGAAATTGTACATTTTTACCATTCACTATCCATACTTTCCCTTATTGTTTTCTCCCCCTCTTTTAACTACTACTCGTCATTGATTTCTCCGCGTATGCCCTCGCACACTTTTTCCCTACTTCATACTTTTGCCACTTTCCATGGCAAGCATTTGTACTTCTGATGTCAATCTCGAAGATTTTTAAAGCGCGGAGCGATGGGGTCATTGAGAAAGCGCCTCGAGTTATGGAAGAAAGACGAGGCTAGAGAGAGAGAGAGAAAGAGAGGACAGAGGAGAACGGGAGCGCGGAGAAGCGATTCGAACTGGAAAACTCTCGAGCGTGGCGGACAAAGCTTCTCGCGATTCGACAGACAAAGGGATCTCCAATTTATATTCCGGCTGCGCGTAAAGTATGACCATAAGCTTCGGGAATGCAAACCTCTAAATTTATGGGCAATTTTCGCTTGTTTTCGACAGTTTTTTTTTGTGTGCCGGTACTCCATAGCGCGCGAATAGCGGAGCTGAAAAAAATATCCGGCATTAATGCCTCGTGAATTGTCAGCAATAATTTATCGCGCTGAGTTATTAAATGCGGCGATACTGTATAAAAAAAGCGAACGATTCGAGATTCATCCTTTTAAATTAGAATGCTAAGTCTCGGAAGGCGTGTAATAAATTACGCTGGCGCGCCGCGTTAATTAATTACAGTTAATTCTAATTAATACTTATATAGACGTAATACGCAGACAATGTAGCTTTCAAAAGCTCCTATTTAGCTAAGATTATAAATTGAAGCCGGCCCCGACTGCCGCTTTTATTTCGTATTAATTAATTATTCAGTACATCTGTAAAAAAAGCGCCGTACTCCGCTAATTAAAGGGCCCGCTCTTTCTCTCCCTCTATAAAGCAAGCCGAAAATTAGCAATTAATCTAAAATCACTTAGCGCGGCGAAAGAAAGATGCCAGCGAGCAAACAGAAGGGGCAGGCAACTTTTACCGCGCCCGCGAGATCCATCAGTTACACTGTAATCGACGTCGGGCTAACGAACCCGTCCGTCTTGCCATGCTCGGCTGTAACTACTGCTGTACTTTTCCAGATACTCGCGTTTTCGATTCTACTTGGTTTGTACAAGCGATTCGTGACTATATACGGCTCGATCTATAGGAGTGGATTTCTCGACCGTGGGTTTATCAAAGAGCGACCGGTAATATCGAGAAGATCGAGGCAAATGATCGTCGTGGTGGAAGTCAAAGATGGATAGTGGCTCAGTTTGACTTTGAATTTTATATTGGAGCGAGGGGGGATATCTTATTTAATATCGTTGGTAAGATCGAGCTTGGTTATAGGTGGCTCGTGTTGATTTACGTCGTCGAGAAGGAGGATTCTTCTTATTCTGCCAATTTCCGCGGTCTTGCGATTCAAAGGACTGGATATTATCTCCCTGTCGTTCAATCTCTCAAAGCATTAGTTTGAGAGGTACTTTTTACGTTTATTTTTTAAAATTGATAATGAATTTTTATAAGATAATAAAGTCATGGTGTGTATTAATGCCATTAATTTTATATAACATTTTAATGACTGTAAGATTTCAGATGTTTTAAAGTTTGTAGTCAATGATACAAATGATTCCAAAAGTGAAAATAAAAACTTTTTTTAATTATTCGATCATTATAAAATTCTGCAATTTATTTTATTTAAAATATAATAAATTTTCTCTTCAGGATACAGTGATCAAATCACGCAAAGATTTTAAGATGCAAAGTAGAATTTAATATTGAAAAAAACTCTTTCAATGGAGCGTTCTACTTTGTTTGAAAAAGCAACAGATTAGTTTTGAAGTTCATCAAAGTTCGACGTTACCCTGGCGAATACTGAGCTTTCAACTAGGAAAACAAAAAATTTCAATGCGCTATAGAAATAATTTCTTTTACAATACTCGCAAAAACTTTTTTGTTATTTTAATTAAAAGTATAATAATAACTTCCCTTAAAACGCAGCTCTTCATTATTCAAAGCAACAAATAATCGACAATTCAAACGATTTTTTCATTAAAAAAAGAAAAAAATTTAATACCGCTCTCAATACACAACTCAGAAATTCATCCCATCATAAAATCCTTATTAATGCAGCACGATCCCCAAATTGAAACTCCCCAACCTCCAATCCAAACCCAACCCGGCGAATCAAACCAACAAGCCCCGTCAAGCTCAGCCACCTTCATTAATCACGCATTCCCAGGCTCGAATCCCGAGCAGCTCGCAAACAGAGCCTCTAAAAGAAAGTAGCTCTCCTCAGAGAATCCCGCGCTCGCAGGATATTAGGTACGAAGTGAGCACGAGTCAGGCGATCAGGCCGATTGCGTCCTTTGACGAGGCGCGAGCCCCGGCATAAAGAGATAATCCGTTCGACCAGTCGACGGAGCCGATCGATACACCCTGGCCCCTCCTAACAGAGAACCAGACCGGCTCTCTATCTCTGCTCTTTCGATTTGCCGGCTCTCCTACTCCCTCTCTTTGTGCTCCGGAACCTCATTAGCGATAAGACGCTGGGCGCTCGCTCGTGCATGTGCCAGAAGAATCCGAGAGCCCAGAGCATCGACAGAGAGATAAAGAGGAGAAGAAAAGCGTAACGCTGTAGTAAAGGTTTTAGAATAAAACGGGGTATGCGAATGTTGCTGGGTTCGTTATGAGTTGGAGGTTGCGTGATTTTTGTAACCGGTTAGTGGTTTATTAATAGCAGAGAAACGATAGAGCGGCTTGAGACAAAGGAACGGTGCTAGGTAAGACAAGCGCAGTCTGAAATGCAAATTTTAGAAACAAAGGCCGATGATGGGCAGCGATAGTCTATATACACAGCGAGTCGAAGCCAGACGTGTATATACGTAACGGGGATGAGAGGCTCGACTCAAGCTGGGAATCTTATTAACCCATATTACATCAAATGTGAAAGGGCAATATCTGGGTCTGGCCTCCTCGACCCATCAGCCAGCGCTCGTTTTTCTTTATTTACTTTCTCATTCAGCGGCCCGGCGCTTTGTCCGCGCGGAAATGGCTTCGCGGCGCGAAAATGCAAAGCACTCGCAGAAAGAGAAACGATCGCGCGCGATTCTATTTTTTTTCATTCCCCCGGCAAAGGCAATACGATGTTTTGCCGCGGCGCGCTTTTCGAATTATACCTGCACTTTCCTTTGGCGAATTTTGTTCGCGGCCGCTTTTACGCCGTCGAGACAATGGCATTAAATCAGAAAAATTGAGAAAAAACAAGTGCCGTTCCAGATTACAGTCCCATTTTTTTCTCGCCGAGTGACTTTTTTTTTATTTCCCCCGACTGAACGCGCGATATTAATGTGGGTCACGTATTTACGGGCTCGGCGGGCCATTGTGCCGCCGCATCGGAAACTTGCGCCGTATAAAAATTGGTCTGTTTTTTATTTTACGCCGCAGCTGCTGTATGAGCGCGCGCGTTTCAAAACATTCGATGCGATTTACGCTGTTCAAATGAATTTCTCCGCCGGGACGCGCTTCAGCCGCCCCCCCCCTCCGGTTAATGAGGCAGGCGAACGTTTTGATTAAACGCAAAGAGCGAGGTCGAATTTAATTTTATGTAGGCCAGACATTCAGCCTGAAGGATTTAGCCGCATAAATGTCAGAGCTCGGAAAATAAATTCCGGAAAATGTCATTCTACGCTCTCCGTGGACGCGCGTTATATTATTCATCGACACGCGTGTGCGCGCCCGTCCTATCTTTGACTGCATCAGCCATTCCCGCTTTTGCCCGTCGCGCTGAAAACTTTTGACGAAAACTGACAAAAATCACGTTACACTAGCAATAAATTTTTACGGCCGGCCCATCAAAACCCCGGCGAAAAAGCAAGAGAGCAAAATGCCTCTCCGCGCTGTAGGTATATAGTTAAAATCGAAAAATAGCGCTGCAAATACGAGCAATTACAAGCGGCCTTTTGCGACTTTTCGAGAGTAATGCCCCACGGTTTTGCCGGGCTAAATTGAATAGACGCAGCGAGCGTGCGGGCCGCGTGTTTAAAAGCTGCGCTTGGCGGGATCGGCATTTAGTAGAAAGGCTACAAACCACTAGAGAAAAGCTTTTCGAAAACGGAGAATTCGAAACGCACGAGGATAGCTCGAAATACAGCGTGTTCTCGTGTTTAACAAGTTTCAATTAAATTTATTACCGCGCAAAAGTGGTTTGTTTGAAGATTGTTGAGCAGGTAAATGAAAATCATTTCGCTCAAGACTAAACTTTTCGGGCGTTTTTGTTTTAGAGGATAGAATTCGCTGAATTTCTGGCGGACTTGTGTGGTCAACTCTCTCTTCTGTGCAAGGACTCGCTGAAGTTCCCAAGCCATGAAAATTATAATCAAGAACGAACTAGGTTACGAAAGTTTACTATTAAAGTTAAAGCAATTAAGCTGGCATTGTTATAAAATTTCGCGATTAAAACAATCATCAGCTCACAGTCAAACATTGTGCTCGCACAAAACCACCCACTCCTGCCATAACAATAAAAACAATCACACGCCAACTCTCCAGCGAGCAAAGCTCCTCTAAAAACTCCGAAAACTAATAATCCTCGCTAACAGCGACATTCATTCCGCTCACGTCCTACAAATAAGATAATTACCACAACTCCGCGGAATCCTCTTCCGCGCATAATCGAATAGTCGCGGCGCGAAAACAGCACGCCGAAACGAACGGAACAAGTTCGCTAAGCGCGTTACGCAGTGCGGCACTTTTCGCGCACGCACACACGCGCAGCGAGCCCGATGAAAAATGAGCCGGCGCTGTGTGCGTTCTCTGGCGCGTCTATATCCGCAGCCTTAAGTGCGTATGTACGTACGGACACGCGAGAAACATTAAACGTGGAGAATGGAGCGGCTTTCGTGGCCGAGGCGGAAATAAATACGCGGCTGGAATTGAAAAATGAGGTGGCGAGAAGGAAGAGCGTGGATTAAGGGGGGAGGTGTCACGAGCGTGCGTTAATGGCTTGTTTATTAATGCGCGGCGCGCGGAATTTCCGCGTTGCAGCTGTGAGGAGGGAGTGCAGTTGGTTTAAGAGGGTTACATGGGGGTGGTAAGAGGGGTAGGATGTAGGTTGTGTGGGAGGACGTCGATGTGTAAGATGAATGAGATGTGGGTGAGGGATTGAGAGAATTAGAGGTAACGCGGTGTGGTGGTAGTTTTGTTCGATTGAAATATTGTTTTATGGATTTTGTGGGGGAAATTGGGTTATTTCATTTTCATGGTGACTGCATAAGTTCATTTTTTGAGTTTTCGAGAAATTGACGTTTTAACGAGTTCAGATGTATAACATTCTGTAAATTCATTATGGTGCTAAGTATGAATTCAACCATGGCCCTAACTTTAAGATATATTCTTTTGTCTTGCTAATGAGAATTTTCCAAAATGGATTTATCCACTTAGCCTTGGTGCAATATTTCTATTAAATACCAACTTTCCAGTAACTTTATCAATTTTACATAAAAGAGCCACTCAAACTTCCAAAAAAGGTGTAAATTCAATTTTTAATAAAATTCCCTTATTTAGTTATCTCGAGAAGCCACATGTATAATTTTATTAATTAAGTTTCCATTATTTAATTGATATGAAACTTGGTATTTATGAATATCATATTTAGATAAACAATTTTATATAAATTTTAATTTTCTGTTTATTCAAATTGCATATTGAGTCTAAAATTTAATCACCATTCAATCATTTATTGGAGAGTAATTGCAAATTTTTGAATATATTAATCACGAATACATATTTTCATTTTACAACGTTTAAGTGGTACTGTAAACGATAAAACGGATATTTTACGGAATTTCATAAATTTACTTGTGCCTTTTATCCTGGTCTGTCTGCTGCACTCATCATTAAGGCAATGCAGACAGACCTGTCGAGAAAAATACAAAAATCTATAGGTACTTACGAAATTTTCCTTTGTACTATTTTGTTTCATAATAGCACACCTACAACACCGATTTGAAACTCATTAAAATATTAAAATCCTTAAAATAAGATAACATTTAAATTATATACAAAAATTTATTGTTAAATTGACTGATAATTTTTAGTGAAGAAATGCTCTATACGCCAATAAAAGTACATTTTCGACAAATTATATCATACCGTTATACACTTTTTATGAAGTACTAACTAAAGATTTTTTTTAACAAAAAGATAATTGAAAGTTTAATTGAAAACTTTTAAAAACCCCGGATTTTTTTTTCATTGTAGGATAGAAACTTTATTAAAGCTCGCTTAATTTAGCAAAGCTATTGACTATTATAACGTTCACTTTTTTCCAACATCTGTGTTCCAACAATTTCATAATTTATTTCCTTAAACTGCACGTACATAATTATTAAATCGAGTTAATTTCCACCGCTATCAATTATAATTAGTTAATTTTGATCACCTTCCTTCCAACCTTCCCCCAAACTTTAATCTGTACAAAAGCAGCTGCATAAAGCCTTTTCTTCACCCAAACGCAATAAGACCCATTATTTCGCGGAAACCTACTTCTGTAGAAAAAAAAAGAAGTAAAACCTCCAACTTTCTCGCGAACTACTCCACAACAAGAAGCTCGGACGCAAAAAAAAGAAAGAAATCACTTAGCAGGCGACCTAATTGCCGCGGCCCATTATGACCCAATAGCCCAAAATTCGACTTCTCCTTGTAGAAGAGCGCAAGGGCGCAAACGAGGCCAGAGCGTGGCAGAAAGCGCTCGTAGAGCCCTGCGGGATGCGGCTCTCCGAAAAGGCAAACCGAAGAGAGAGAGAAAGAGAGAGCACACGTATACACAACAACAGCTGGGAGTCAAAAGAAAACCGAAGTGAAAACAGGCCGGCTCAGGCAAGACAAGGCCGTAACACGCGAGAATTACACTCTCACGATAAAGGAACGCGACCAATCATCGCGCGCCGTGTACGTGTGAGCACAGACAGAGAGAAAAGCGCAGGGAGAGTGAAAAAAGCGGGGCAGAATAGAAAGCGGTGCAGAGAGGTGGGGGGGGGGGGCGGGGGAAAAAAATGAAAAAGGCAGAATGTCTCCGGGGAAATGGCGTACAGACTTTTCCACTCTCGGCTTTAAAGTAGAGCGAGGAGGCGCGCCGGTATTTGCCGAAGTTGCGCGAATTCGCGCTTCGTTAGGAGCCAGGCCGGTTCTGGCACTTGGGCGCGTTACGCACGCGCAGGGGAGTTTGTAGTGCTTTGTAGGATGCTGGTGCGTCGGGAGAAGGGAAATGTTTATTAAGGGGACCGACTGCTGAATTTTAAGTTCAAGCTCGAGAGCTTGAGGCTCTTTTGTGTATACGGGCGTGGGGGGAGGCTCGATGAAATTAAGCGGTCGCCTCTTTACTTTGATAAGTTTTCGACGCGACGAGGGGAGAGGCGTTTTTTTCCTTCGTCGTTTGTCAGTGCGGGGCCGGGGGATAAAAGGCTTTTCTAGTCATGAGTTTCTCTTTATTTATGTGCAGCGCCGTCTTGACTTTTTTGCATTTGATGGGTTGTTCGAGTGGCTGCTTGGAAATACTTGCGGCTGCTGCTTATACTGGTACTGGGATGGAAAATTAAATAAGTATTTATTAGGATTTAAGTAGGTTTAAGATACTAGTTAGGTTCTAATTGAAATTAATGAGAGAACAATGACCACGACCGATGGAAAAAATCCTTGGAACTCCAACCTCTGAAACCTATACAGTTGTTTAGATTATAAAAAAAACATGAATTTTAAAAATAAATCTGACCCCCATAAGTGGTGGGAAGGTACTGAAATAGGCCTTTGATTTTTCAAAGTCTGACTAGTCCGCCACATTATCTACTGTAAACCAAATTACCGATAAAAATATACTTAACAACAAGGCTCCTGAATCTAATCAATTTTATTCGATAACTTATAAAAAAATACGACTTTCAAAAAAAAAATGATTGCTCGGAAACCGTGCAAAGATTTTGTAAACATAGAGGGTGGTCCTGCTAAAGAAAATCAGCCGTTTTGACCCCTTTTCACATTTTCCGAGCAATCATTATTTTTTAGAAATATGTATTTTTTCATAAATGATCGAATAAAATTGATTAGATTGAGGAGCCTTGTTGTTAAGTATATTTTTATCGTTAATGTTGTTTACAGTAGATAATATTGCGGACTAGTCAGACTGTGAAAAATCAAAGGCCTATTTCAGTACCTTCCACCATTTATGGGGGTCAAATTTCTTTTTTAAATTCATGTTTATTTTTATAATCTAAACAACTGTATAGGTTTCAGAGATTGCACTTTTAAGGATTTTTTCCATTGGTCATGGGCATTGTTCTTTGACTGGTTATTCTTGATTAATTAGATGCGTATTCCGGTAATATTTTGTGACGTTTGTTGTTATCAAATAAAAGCTAACAAGACTCTTAACAAAAACTCCAAAACACAATGCCAAATCCTTCCAACCGCACAACGCAGTCCCCATCGCTACCAACCAAAATTTTCAATTCCGATTCCAAATAACCAAGCCAGGCGCACTCGCAATCACAATACCTCAAATTAGCAATATCCAATTCAGCGTCAACCACTTCAACCTATCCCCACACTATCCTCGAAATTCATAACGCCCTCGGAGCCGATAGCCAGGGCGAGCTCGGCGACAGCAAGCTCCGCGCTCCCCAAAGTGCTCGCTCGTGCGGAGGAGTAGCGGCTAAACGATCGGATAAAGAAGTTCCAATTTTCATTTAACGCGCCGTCCTGATCCCCGCGGGGGCCGCCAGCCGTGTACACTTCCGACCGCGTAATCGCATTAGCCGATTTTCCTCACCCCACGCGCTGCTGCTTCTACCTATATATATTGTCCAAGAGAGAGAGAGAGAGAGAGCAAAGAAAGTTGGGTGAGAGGATGGGGGGTGAGGTCACGCGCGGAATCTTCCGATGATCCGCGAGCAGATTGCAGGCGCGACACGTACTCGAGCTTCTTGAAACTATGAGCGGGAGGGGATGGAGAGTCGCGGAGCGATCGGCTGCGAGGAGTGTTCGAGTGAAAGGTAGTTGGGAGACGCTGAGTGATTTATGTTGGGTTTTATTACGTGCATGAAGATTGTTAAGTTTTATTGGCGCGGGCGGGTGCTTTTTTGGATTTTATGGGATGCAGAATTTTGGGGATGCTGGAGTTTTAGTTTTATTTTAGGTTATGAAAAAAAAGCGAAAATAGAGAGCGGAGCATTAGCGGACGTCAGTTAGGAAATTATTGGGTTGGAGAGAGATTCAATTTCATTCATTCGCTGTCAAAAAGGAAAAATTTGTAGTTGCGCTAAATGGAATTTTCGGGCTTTAGAAGAGGTCGATAGATTATTGAGCTCGTTTTAATAAATTATTTGACACTATGCAATTTAAGCAACGAAATTGCTTTTCAAGCTGCAAAAATTATACCTTTAAGTAAAATCTTTAATTTAAAATTTGTCTTCTCTTTTAACTCTTATTGGTCTCAATTCTAAGGTAACGCTTATTCGGCACCGCCCTGGGATCACGTTTACCACAGTGGTTAAATCCATTATAAGAAATAAATTATTCAATCTTTTAACTTTGTTTTTTAGTTTCTTTAAAGTTTACTTTTGAAGATAGTATAGATTATATAGCCAAAAAGTTAAGTTAAGTATAATAAATAAATTGTTAAGTTTAAAATATTAGCGGGATGTCGGAGTCATACGATAAGTAAACTCTCTTGTATTTCCAAGTTTAGTTTCCAAGTTATTAGATTTATATTGAATCTAATGGATTCATTGACTCCGTAACAGGAATAGCTAGAGCATTCAGCTAATACATAAATCGATTAAAAATCTAGAAAATGTTTCAAATCGTAAAGCAATAAAGCATTTATTCTGAAAACTATGGGTCTTTGTATTATTTTCAGATTTTTATTGAAATTATTAGTTTTAGAATGAACCTAATGAGTTCTTTGGCTCCGTAATGGTAATAGATGGGGCACTCAGCTTATAAAATAATAATAAATACGTAATTGTTCAAGTATAAACAAAATTAGTACATTTGTTATACGGCTACGACAACGTCTTAATGTAGGGAAAAATGAAATAAGAGTGTCTGGTACAAATGATTCCAAATACCAAATCAATAAGGTGATGTTCTTGATCAGAAAAATAAAATTTTTATTCAATTTTTTCGGCGTTGAAAGATTGAATCAGTATTGAAAATTATAATTATTTAATAAATCAGAATTTATTTAAAGGTATCAAACATTACTAAAAAGGTAAAAAAATAATTAAATAAATATCTTTTATTAAATTGTAAGAAGACTAATTAAATAAAAAAAAACATTAAATCTGAGGTTATCGAATTTTATATATGTGTATGAAATTACAAAAATTAAAAAGGTAAATCTACTTTAACCTCACTTGTAGTGTACACATTTTAATATTTATTACTGATTTCTTTTGTACCAGCACCAATTGATACGTTTTATTTATTAATTCTTTGGTATTTTACAAAGCTTTTTAGGTTAAAAGTAGCATCAACGAACTGAAAAAAAAATGCAAAGAATTTCATTTAACATTTTCTCTTTAAATGAAAATCCATCCATTATGACCAATGCCTTGTAATTTCACAAAATCGAAAATGAAAGTTTCCGCTTGCGGTGAAATTCTGCAATTAAAAAGTATTGATAAATGTAAATGTAATGAATTTTTTAAATACTTTTATAAAATTGAGTAAAACTGCTGTAATTTCCAGCTTGAACAACAAACCAACATTCAAAATATTTATTAACAATATGAATTCAATACAATATAATCTCGCGTACGATAAAATTATTCGTAAAAAGATAAAACGTCCAAATAACCTCGAGACAATCAAAGAATTCCGTCTCCCCCTCGTAAATTCACCGCCAACACTCTTGAAAATCCGCTCGCAGATCTCGCAGCTCCCACATCATTTGTGCCAAACTAGGAAGAAGGATAAGATCTGCGAGCTATCGATTGATCGAATTTCACGGTAGCGGCAAGCGGAAAATAAAATTAATAGAGTGTCTGCCGTGGCACGGGGATAGCCTGAGAAGGAGCTCGCTATCTACAGGCGGCCGCGCGCGGAAAGAACGAAAGAAAGAAAGAAACGAGCGGAGAAGGAAATAGAAAGAGAGAGATAGGAAAAGTCGAGGAAAGTTAGTAATTCTAATGAATCGTATAATCGATATTCAAATTCCGTAAACTTTCTCTGGAGACGGGCGCGCGACAGCGGCTGGATATATGTGCGAGGCGCGCGGGGGGTCGAAAAACTTATTCGCCACGATCGAAGGCTTGTCCGTTGCGCAAACGTTGCTCCCTGACCGAGAGAGAAAGAAGTAGTACTCCGGAAAGGATCGTACGTATATCTATACATAAAGTAGCTCTCCTTTCTTCTCGAGCGCTCAGGCTCCCTTAAATCCTCTCGAGGGAAAGAGATCGACTCTGAGAGAAAAGAGAGAGTGAGAGAGGAGAAACGGGCAGATTGATAAACGATAAAGGGAGTCCGAGAGAGAGAGAGAGAGAGAGAGAGAGAGAGAGAGAGAGAGAGAGAGAGAGAGAGAGAGAGAGAGAGAGAGACGGGCGGAGTCTGCGCGCGAAAGCAAGAGAAATAGAAGGCCGCGAGCCGGAGAAAAGGCCGCGAGCCGGAAAAAGAAACGTCTTTTAGAAAATGGAGAAGGCGCGCGCGCAAACGTGTAAAAAAGGAGCAAAGAAAAATACAGGGAAGCTGCGCGCGAGAGGCTGATGGAGGGAGATAGAGGGATGAAAAAAGCTAGGGACGCGCGAACGAGGAAAGAATTAGAGCGCGCGCGGTTCACTCGATAAACAGTACGTCGATGGAATAAGTCGATACACACAGCCTTGCAAAGCGCGCCTCTGCAGCAGCGACGGACACGAAATTTATACCGGACGACGCTGCCTAGCTTTCCCGATGCTGTACTGCTGCGGTGTGTTTTGCGCTGCTGGGGTGAAAGCTCGTGTGCTGGTTTGTAAGCGCGATTGTTAATGCGAGGGTTGGTCGGTTGTGAGATGTATACAAGTGTAATTATCGGCTGGGTGAGAGGATTGGAAGTAAAAGGAAAGAGGGTGGGTGTGAATGCAGTTTAATTTAGTTTATTGAAGTTTGCTAGCGAGAGGTCAGGCAGTGCTCATATTAGTGTTTTGTGAAATTGTTGATAATGCAAAGATGTTTATATCTCTATACGAGGTTGTCTATGCAATTGTCTCATCTTTGAAAGTAGGTTTTACATGTATGAATGTTTGTAAAGGGAATTCTGAAAGTCTTAAAATTCTATTTATCTTCTATAAAAAAGGAACATAAAAATAAAGAAATTGATGAGAGAAATGATTACTTCATTCACTGAGAAAAAAAAATCTTGATGAAAACAGAATCCACTTGGTTCTAGCGAAAATAATCTTGTTTTACGTCCTAGCAGGAATTCTCTTGAAGCGAATATAAAATCTGTTACGTTCATATCCATTTGAAGCGAGTATAGAATGTTTTGATTCAAGTAACTATCTACTTGAAACTACAAAACAAATTTCCTATCAGTGAAGTCTAATAAATAAATTAATTTTATCAAGATTTTCAATCAAAAATAAATGTACGTGTACCAAGTGGATTCTTCTCGCTTCAAAGATATGATAATATTTGAAGCAAGAATTGCGAGGTTCTTGCTTCTTGATCCAGTTACTTGCATTTAAGAAATTTCGTTTTCCATCAAAACGGTAACATTCAAAAGAATTGATCGTTTTGGTCCAAGTATACATTTTTCTCAGTGTTACTTATCAATCAATTTCCAAAGCGTGACTGCTTAAACATCAACATCTCGTATTTTGCAGTAAGATTTCTCCTCACTTTCTTCCATTTTACAATTCGCCAGTTACAAGAAATAACTCTCTTAGCTCCAATTCCATACAAAACATTTCGCCTTTGTTAAAGCAGTCAGTATGAATTGTCCATTTTTGTCTCTCTGTTAGAGCCGTCTTTCTATGAACCATAGCCGCGCACTGCAGTATTTCCAAAAGGAGGAGAAAAACGAAGTCGAGTCTACGGGTCTTACCGAAGAAAGGAGCCCGCTTGCGCGCGCGCGCGCGCAGGCGTCTTGAGAATAAGGAAAATAGTTGGATCACTCGAGCGGGAAAACGAAAAAGTTATCCGTGAATTGTTGGACAGCGTGCCAACTTCTCGCAGGACAAACGAGGAAATAGGCGAGGGGAATTTCCGCGTGCGCGCATGACGCAGTCCCGTGGCAACGCATTGAAGTGAAGAAAGCTTCGCGTAAGAGCTGGCTTCAATTAGATTAATGTCTTTAAATTTACTAAAGTATGCTTTCAACTATATAATAATATAATTTTATTTTATTATTATATAATTACTATATTATTATATAATTTTATTTTTAAATTGATATGTTCATTATGAGAATGTAATACGTGCATTCCAGCTGCAAACGTCTTATGAACAATATTGCTGTAATATTGCAGCATTATTGCGTTAATGATGCGGTTAAGGAGTAATGGTATAACTTTGCAAATTTGGTGGAAATTTGAAACTTTATGTTTTCATTAGAACTATGTTAGGGCAATATTAACGTGTATATAATCAATTAGATTTTTACCATAAATCCAGTAGTAGAAAAAGCTATAAAAAAATTTAGTCTAATAAATAAATTAATTTTATCAAGATTTTCAATCAAGAATAAATTTACTTGTACCAAGTGGATTCTTCTCGCTTCAAAGACATAATAATGTTTGAAGCAAGAATCGCTAGGTTCTTGCCATGATCCAGTTATTTGCGTTTAAGAAATTTCATTTTCCATTAAAACGATAAAATTCAAAAGGATTGATCTTTTTGGTCCAAGTATACCTTTTTCTCATTAAACAATAGTAATCTCGTAATAATCTTCCTTCAAATAAATTAAGCAATTTCAGTACTTTAATTTTGCTATTCCTACAATTTCAATATTCTCCTACAACTTTCATCCTAATCTCATACATCTACCATATACCCGCAAACATAAACAATACTCCCTTGCAAAACAATAATCAGAAAAACGCAACAAACAAACCGCATTCCACTCACACTCCAGCTCCACCCATCCCAACCCCAGTAACCAAAAGCTCAGAAAATTCCGAGCACGCGGGACGCTCCGGCGCACTCGTCATTTCATCAGTCGAATCGCGTTTTTCAATTCCCAACGAAATCGCTCGAGTCAACCGGCCGCCGCAGGAATCCTCGAGGCATAAGACGCGAGATTCTCTCGGCGAGTATCGTCGCATGAACTAGCGCAAGGAAAACTCATGCATACCAGCTAGTATAAGAGAGGCGTATCGCCGCGGAGAGCAAACAGGACGTGCGGCTTGGGTGTATATAGGAGACGGAGAAGGATTAAAGATTTATTCATAAGTCAGCGTGCTTTCATGCATAATTTATGCTAGGTTCGATTTCTGGTCTGATGGAATTACGCATTGTAATTTGGACAAGCATGTGGATGTTATGGTGAGGTGGAGGATGTAAGGTACGCTTGGGATGTTGACTGTTTTGATTATTTATGGGGCCCCTTTTGCGGGCGATGATTTAAGTTGGAATTTAGAGAGGTAAATGAGGAGTGAAACATATTGTTATCAAGGCGTTTGAAAAAGAATGATGATCTGCAAAACGACACGCACTCAACTTTGTATAACATATGTAATATCCTTTCAATCAGACCCACTCCTTCCGGAACCCTTATAATAGCATTTCCTCAACTCTAATAAAGAGACTGCGAATTTAAATTCCAGAAACTAGGTCAGCATTATCAATCCTCCGCTCCTTCATAAATTAAACCCAATCTCACCGATATTCAATCCCAGCGCTCACCCTCAAACTTTATCGATCCCCGACAAAAAATTCCCAAATCCCAACTGTTGCGCATAAACATTCTCTCATCTCAAAACCTTCTCCCCCCTCCCGTCGCGTCTCGCTCTGGTTTTCCAAGCTCCTCTCGAGTCCCTCGCTTCAGCACATCGCATGAAAATGACGAAGGGCCCTCGAGTCTCGCTGCACTCACCCCCAGCACAACAGCCTTTCGCAATTACAGTGCGCTGCGCAAGACAGGAAAAACAGCGAGCGCGGGGAAACTCCGGGGCTCGCTTTCTTTCCTTATTCTTAGTCGAGCGGTATACGGATGAATAAAACAGCGAAAGCGCGAGCTTACGCGCGAGTGATTGAAAGTCTGTCTCCCTCTCGCTCTCGCTCCTGCAGTCTATCTTTTTTTCACCCGCGCAAGGAGACAAGTGCAGGAAGAGAGAGCGCATAATGCGCGGCCCGAGAGAGGCGAACTTTTGTCCAGTATACGTCTTGTGCTTGTGTGCGTGTATATAAGTGAGGTGTATTAAAAGGGCATCCGAGGTCGCGTGAATTTTCCGCTGGGGATTTTCGCCGGGAGTGCGCGGGAGTTAGGGCTGCAGGGAGGGGATAAAAATGAATGTTTAAACAAGTGCGCGGGTAAAAGGATGAGCGGTGTTAGAGAGGAGAGTGGAGTCTCCAGATACGTTTCCAGGTGTGTGTTTTAAGTCTGGTGAGCGAAGAGCTTTTAGTTATTTACTTCCAGGAGGCTGTCCAGATTTCTAATCTCTGACTTTCGGACTACATAGTTTTTATCATACACGGCTGTTTCATTGGCTCGGTGTCCGCTCTAGATTCAAGCACCGACCAGAAACGCAAAACGCCCAGCAAAAATCAAAGCCGCGCGCGAAGCTGCAGTCTGGAAAATAAAGGAACGCTCGGGCAAACAAGAACGAGCCTCCGCCTCGTAGCAACAACGGAAGAGGCGCGTGGGAGGGCGAAGAAATAAGGGCACGTACACGAGGTGCGCGAGATCGGACCGAGAGAGAGAGAGAGAAAGAGAGAGACAAAGGCCTTATCCCTAGGTACGCGCGCGCGTTGTCGTGAATTCGAAATCGAGCGACGCTTACAAGAGCATAAAAGCCCCGCGGTTTACGATCGACTCAGGCCGATTTGCATTTTTCTTCGCGCGCGCCCCGCTCTTTTGGCTCCGATGCTGTGTGTTGCGCACTGTAATGCGTTTAATGGCTCGCTTAAATTTCAAATTGCGTTAGTCGCCGGGTGAGCTTTTGAGCGGAGTAGTTAGTTGGTGTGGGCGTTGTGGGTGGGTGAATGCGGCTTTTGGAAGGGTGGTGCGTTTTGATTCAATGGTATTTATTGCTTGGCGGTGCTGTTACATTAAGAGATTTAAGGATGTGTATTGTTGAATTGGAACATTTTTAAGGAAAAATTATTGTGTAATATCGATAATCGCTATACGAAAGTTTATACTTTTTTTAATCATGTAATATGTGCGTGATATCGTGAAAATATAAACTGAATTTTTTAAATCTAAGGAAAAGGTTTTCATTGAAAAAAGTAATGTTTGATAAGTAATTTAAGCAATTTACTTTATCTTATTACTTTCAGAAATTTGAAGTATTCATAAAGTTGAGGTTAAAATGTTTATATTTACTAGTAAAGTTATTTTAACGATTGCTTTTATATAGTCATTAAGTCGGAAAAAAAGATTCAATTTTTTTGATATGGGTATCAAATGGAAATGAACATATACGTTTAATTAAACATTTTAATTAAACATTTTTAAATGATTTTTATTTAAATAAAATCTGTATGTAATTTAGATAAACAATATGTAATTTTCCCTTACAAAAGAATACCGCATTATTCAGAACATACGAAAAACATTGGGAGATAAAAATATTTTAATGCACGTTTAATGAGTAAACGATAAAAAAATTTGCCAAAACCTGATTCTCTTTAAATAAATCGGGATATTCACGTGGTAATAAAATCTCCATCAAAAAGTACGCTCTTCGCTTACTAATTCAATGAACTCTCTGCACTTCCAGCAACCTGATCCATTACAAAATTCATCGCCAATTAATTCTCCAACATTTACACCACACCTTCACATAGTCCTCTTCGCAATTTAAGCCGCCCGACGCGGCACTTTTAATATTTTTATTATCCAGCTTAAAGGGCCCGCTTTCTATTTCTCAATCTCAAGTTTATCGCTTTCCCGAGCAGCCGAGACGAACAAACTTCCGCTGCGAAATGTTATTTAAGGCGGACGCTCCGCGCGAGCTTCCTGGCGAACTTTATGCTTAGTTTATGTATACGAGTTACGAGCACCGTATGAGTATATGTACTACTTGATAAGCTCACCCCCCCCCCCTTCCTCCCAGCTTCGTCGAAGTGATCCCAGCCGCCGCTCTGTTTTTCTGGAGTTTTATTGTTCGCGGCAGGCTCCCTTTTTGCGCGAGCGCACGACTTTACGAGGGCTGCTATTGAAATTTTAGAGTTAGTTTCTTCGAATCGCCTTATTTACGGAAGTGGCCAGGAAATTTTTGTTTTCCGCAGAGTTAAGTGAAAGTATTTGCGGAGCGACTGCGTTCGTTTCGAAAAGAGAGATTGCTAATAAGTCGCTCTAAATTTGCGAGCGTGAACTATGTATGGAGTTAAGTTTCTGAAAAGGAATTTCCGGATGAGTTTTAATTTTAAAAAATGGTAAACCTGGTGCGATCTACGAACTTCGTTATAATTAAGTTTCTGGAACTTTCGTGCCTTTCGTTTTACAAAATAACGCCGGTGATAATAATAGCGTGCTCCAAAATTTAATGACGAAAATTTTCGCTGCTTAAGTCTCTATTTGAATTAATAGACTTTTGAAAAGTGCATTATATTTTTCGAAAGTAATTTTAGAAAGCTTAAAATTCTTTTCGATCGTGAAACACTTTTTTGAACTTCATGAATATTATAGTAATATGGCGCAGCTTAATTTAGTCACTACTTATGAATTCATGGCGTTTGTAGTACTAAAATTTCAATTTAATATTCCACTCTACTTTTCATACTCATACTTATATCATGAAATTACTCAAACTGCTACAAACTAAAATATTAAATTAAATTTTTTACCAAACTACTTTAAACTTTAAAGTCAATTTGAATATACCATTTAAATATTAATAAATTATTGCTGCAACAAGTCATCTCTGATATATCATTGCAACCACTTACACCGAAAAAAAAAAATGAGGAAACCCAGAATATCTACTCCGGCGTGGCCATAATTCTTAAAAAGGCATTAGTCTCCTTATGAAAGCACTATGGCCTATTAAAACAAATTTTCGTTCGCTGCTCTGTGGGAATAAAGTTGTTCCTCAAATCTCATTTCGAATTCCCCCGCGGCGCGGCTTCGCACGCCCACCCGAACAAAGTACCCCCTCCCCCAGTTTCAAAAACTTGTCGCGGTGCCTCTGAAAAACTTTAAGTAGTTCGCGGGCCCTCGGTTGTTAAGACAATTACAAAAATTCTTCGCGGAACCGCCTGAATTTTTAAAAAAGCCTCCCCCAAATTCGAAAAGTTGCCACGGAAATTGGATGAGGAATGCGCGACTTGTTACGAGCGTCCCCTCGTGATAAGTGATAATAATAAGGGAGAAAAAAAGGCAAGAGAGAGAGAACGAGCAAGACAAAGTGGAATCGATATCAAATTTAAACTTGAGGCGAGCAGAGGAGGGCTGTGTGAACGCGAGCAGAGAGAAAAGAGCCGTAATGAAAACGACGTCCCTTAGGGGGAAAAGAGCACAGAAAAAATACGTTTTGACAAACTAAATAAATAAATAATGAGATGTTTAAGCTGTCGTGCGTCGGTTGGAAATTGATATGTATAAATATCTCGTTATGATATAAAGTACGGGAGATCTGTAACTGTCGGCGCTAGGTTTAGGCAATTCTTTGTACGTTTTTCTTTAAATACTAAATGAGCATAGATTGTGGGTTTTGTCGGGTAAAGTATTTTCTCAGAGAATATTAAGTTAATATTTTTTAAATTGATAGTTAATAGTATTTTGTATGAAATTCGCTATTACAAATCGAGATGTTTGCAGGGGTCAAAATATGAAAATTATCGTAGCACTTTAAAAAACTTAAATTTTTTGGTTTATTTCAAGGAAATATTGAAATAAAGACGACTTTCAAATTAATTTATTCTCGAAAAAGCTTATATGGATCTGTAAATACATAATGTTAAACTAGAGTGCTTTTAACAGAATTAAAATATTCCCTCATTAAAAATCATAACAGTACAAAGACAAGCAACAAAAATATATCGAAACTGTAGCTCCACTTTTGCATATATTTTATACATTTCCGGTTTCTAAGTGTTTCCGGTAACTGTTATAATATTTGTAAGAAGAAAAACATTTCAATTCTGCAAAAAGCAAATGAAAGCTCTCTTCTTCTCGCTTAATATTTATATAAAAATGTTTTTACTGGACAAGCTTAACGCCGTTAAAAAAAAAAATTAATGCTTTGTAGAATAAAGTTAATCCTCTCAAAATATTTAAAAGCCGCATTACGTTTTAAAGACTCATTCATATTAGCATCAGAAAATTCCAATTGACGATCGCGTTAAAAAACTTATAAAACCTACAATTTTACGTAGGCATAAAGTATAAACGCAGATTAAAACGAAATACGCTCAATTCTCACCTCAGCCCATAAAACCCGCCTCTCGCGATTAATCCAAATTTTAATGATACCACCTAGCTCGCATTAAACACAGCAAAACTCTCCCTCCTCTCTCTTTCTCTCTCTTCCTTTGCTCCGCTCGTAAAGATCCAAGCCAACCACGCACGTCGTATTCGCGATCGCGTCCCCTGGCTGGCATACACACTCCCACAGCTATATACCCACCCGTACGAGCACAGGATTCCAACGGCGTCCTAGCTAACTGGTATAAGTAGTAACGGTCACGTAACGGTCAGACCATCGGCGTGAGCATGCACACCGGGGAAGCTTTAAGCTGGGAGAGTCGTTGCGACTATCTCGCCTTCGTTTCGTTCGATTATATGACTTTCGGATAGACAACGGCTGATGTTACTTTACGTGCGCGTCGGGATAATAGCCGATGCGCGCGTGTTTCTCGGGGGGTAGCGCATTCGCAATAATGAAACGGACACCTACGGTATCAATTAGACGGGGAAATATTGCGCCCAGGCCGAGGGCAATGGCGACGGGGGAGCGGCCTGAGGATATCTGATGATGCGGTTTCAATTGGATTCTCATTTCCGACTTATGCTGAGTTTAGATTTCGATTTTCGGATCGAGAGATGATGGTTTATGGGAATCAGTATAGGGATTGGGGATGCATTCTATTTCGTGTAATTTTTTACTTTTAGCAGGTCGTGTTAGAATTTAGTATTAGACAATATTAGTAGAAATTTTGTAATATTAAATTAATTAGTTAATGAAATTAACATTACAAACTATTAAAAAGCCTTTTATTGAAAGGAATATTAACACAATATTCTTACAATATTGAAAGAATGTTAACACAATATTGAAAGAATATTAACAGAATATTCCTACAATATTGAAAGAATATTAACACAATATTCCTACAATATTGAAAGGAATATTAACACAATATTCTTACAATATTGAAAGGAATATTAACACAATATT
>JAPYZA010005636.1:0-14953 GCA_030522685.1 Eupelmus azureus
TTTTATAATTCATTAAATAATACAATTTAATTTTGAATTAATTTAGTTAATTATCTAAAACTTTTACTGTATTACTTGCTCACTATATTACTAAAAACAAACTACTTATTATAAATATTAATGTTTATATCTGATGAATTGGCAATGTTTAAAGCTACTCTATCAGGATTTGATGATAAAGTGAATAAATTCACTATATTCTAATTTTTTCAAAATATTTACACATAGCAGAAGTTTAATAATTTCTTTATTTTGACTATAATTTTGCATTTTTTGATGGTATTATAGCTTTGTTTTCGATAAATAAAGTGGTCACAGGGGATCGGGAGTAAAGTATCGTATGTCACATGGGAGGAAAAGTACATTACTCCTTCAGGGAAATTCCAGCCCGAGCGGAGCTCGGGCTGGATACTTTTCCTTCGGGAATAATACTGCACTTTTCTCCGTTGTGACACAATGTACTATTATGTTATATATTTTATTTATATTTAAGATAATTATACTTTAATTTTATTCTTAAAATCTCAAATAATATTTTATTTTTCCATATCAAAGCATAATCAATTCTAAAAGCCTGCTATAAAACATTTTTTTTACAAATTATAGAAACTATATAGTAATGCACAATTGAAGGGCCGGGTCGAATAAGGGGATTGGCGCTCATAAACGTGTTAATCTATGAATTTTTATTTCCGAATATGAATATAGAACCAAAAAACTGTAAATAGAAACAAATTTCTTTATACTTTGTTCTATAATATCGTATTTTTAAAATATTAATTTTGTCACTTAAAGTATTTGTAATTAGACAATATTTCTACGTGGTTTTAAACGTTAATCCCCTTATTCAACCAGGCCCTTCAATTATGTGTTAATAATAATGCATCTTATGCACAAGGCACCATTAATAATGCATCTCTGACATTTATATGAATTTTTTTCTGAAAATAGATAAGTTTTAGCTAACAAAAATCCAAAAAAATGAAAATTGATTTTTTTGTCGAAATTGGTGTATGACTCCCCTTAAGACGTTAATTTAAAGTATACGAAATAAGCTTTCATTTAATTTCTTATGTAAGTTGAAAGAATTTTAATAAAAAACGTTATAATTATGTAGTTGGAAGTTATAGTTCGCAGGTCGTAGTTAGTTCTTGGATAGAGAAATAAAATTTCTGTGTTGATCTGTTGGAACCATGGTGTTATATTTTGAACATTTATAAAGTCGACGTTTTGGAGGGATTATCAACCTCCCTTTTTAAGGGGAAGCAGTACAAAAAACGTTGCTTGTTCTATTGGCTTGAGCATTATTTATAATAATTAATTGTTGATACATATTTTTAAATTTCCATGACCTCTTTTGTTAAAGATTGTTAAAAATTGAAGTCAAAAAACGAGAAATACGGAATCAATAATTTATCCCTAGATATATCTAGGGAGAAATTCTTTATGTCTTACTCGTCGTTGAGGACCGCCATAGCGATAAGATGTCGTTAGCGATATTTTGTCCTCAGATGTAACTGGCATAAATTCAAAATAAATTTGAATTTATATCGTGATGTAATTCGCGATCGCGTTAGTAAAGAGGAGGAAATAGAAGCAGGAACGGACTTACTATATCAGTGCATTATGAGCTGCGCAGAGGTGGCACGTCACCGAATCGGTCTCTCTACGCAGCCAGAGTCGAGCGATCGATGTTAGACTCGCCATCTCTACGACGCTTGCGGAGCAAAATAATAGCGAGGAGAGGATAAGGTAGGAATGATTCGCAAAGATCAACAAAGATATTTTATTTCTCTACCCGAGAAATAAAAAGTTATAAACAATTGAAAATCAAGTAAAATTCTTCAATGAAAATTAAGGTTAATTTTTAATAAGCAATAATTACCTTAATTTTCAATTGCACGTTACGTTTATGTAATAAAGCATTCAATTTGAATACGTACTTAAATGAAAGCTTATTCCTAGCACTCTAAATTGGAGTTTCAAATAGCTCTCTTCTATACATCTTGATTAAGTTCTAACGCTGCAAGTCATATGGAAAACTTAAATCCTTATGACTTAATCAAAATATCCAGAAGAGAGCTATTTAAAATTATTTTGGATCTGTTATGCTGAAATGGGCTATATTTGATACTCCAGGGCTCAGTCAAAAAAACGATGAGACACGTTTCTCCTATTTTGAGCCAAAAGATTGTTCTGCAAAGTTTCATCGAAATCTGTGATCCAAAAATCGGGTACTCTTGTTAGTAACCTGTGCTCAGTAGGCTAAGTAATCAGTGTTTACTTGATTGGTGTATCCGACAAGCACATGCGTACATGAGCCAGCCTATTAGCATAACTCGCGCCATCATTCAACTGTTTGGTACGGAGGGACGGAACTGTCGCATAGATGCTCGAAGCAGACAGTTCGGTGAACGTCGAGGTCACGTATGCTCAGGAGCTTCTTGGTTCCACAAATCCTAGTTACTAAGATGCAGTAAATGTATGTGCTCATATATTTATTAACGTCTCATATATCAGTGTGCGCATGCGTGAAATAGTGGAATAAGTATCAGTGCCGAACGCGCCCTCAGTTACTAAACTCGGGGAATGGGCACAGGCACGTGATTAGTTTAGGATCGCATCTAAGAGATAGCGCAAGATATGCCGTTTCGGCATTATATCGCGCTGGCATGTATATGAAAAAAATGTAGATCTGTTTCGTAGCGAGAATAATCTAGCTGAAACAGTATAAGATATTAATGTTTTGAATAAATATTAATAATTTTACCTTATTTTAGATTTCTGTTCCACTTTTTTGTATTCGATTTTAAAATCTGGTATTCACGCGAGAATGGTATTAATACTGAGGCTGAATTAAATTACAAAAGTAAATTTCATCAAATTGATCACGTAATAACTTGATTTAAATTTACAATGACACTCGCCATACCTTATAATAAAGAAAATCCTGTTTTCTCCGCAAGTGATCTTTAGAAACAATAAGTAACCGAATTTTATTTTGATGAATATTTATAACTCTCATAAATCGCGATCGCGAAAACTCCTGAATATTGAAGATTTCGCGTAAAATTAAAACCGCACGTTATATCCTCAAAAAAAAAAAAAAAAAAAAAAAAAACCGCGAAAAACAGTTATGGTAAGCTGTGACTAACGGTAACTGTGATACTCATAGAACACCAACTTAACCAATGTGCAAGCGTAGTGGTAACTACAAAAAGTGCATATCGTTATTTCTTTCATAAAATCAAAATGAAATAAGATATCGATATAAAACTTTTTGGAGCTTATTCTACGGTAGGATATATATCATTATGAGCACTGAAAATAACTTTTACAGAATTTAATTATTTTACCCATAAATTTAAAAAATAAAAAAAGTAAAATTAAGAAAACGAATTAAAACTACAAGTCACTATTACTCTTATTAATTAAAAAAGAACTAAAGCATTATAAAAAACGTTTTGGCTTATTTTAAAATGGATTTCTATCAAAATAAATTATATAAATTAAAGATATTTTGAAAATAGCAAATTTAATAAAAAACGAACTGAACTACATGTCACTATTTTTCTCATAAAATCAAGAAGAAATAAGGTAAAGAAACCTTTTCTGTCTCCTAGAGCGCACTCTAGAGACTTAGAGCATTTACAGACTTCCAATTGCCGCACTCACACAAGCCCGACGATACTAGACGCGCCGATCTAAACGAATGTAAATGTCACACCGCGAAGCTTGTACGTTATTGGTCATTCATGTATTAATTGTCATTTTCTATACACTACCGTGCCGGAGCGCTAATAAGGCGCAGATACTGTTTATTGTTAATTTTCTATTAAAATGTTAATTTCTTAGTTTGTTTTAAATATTTCAATAAATGATTAATTTGATATATTAAATGTAATAATCGGCTGAGTTATTCACCCAGCCGTTTATCCGTTCCCTGGCACGCTTCGTGTCTCCTACCCGTACCGAAAACACGAGCGTTACATGGCGTCCGAACAGGTCCTTCTATAATTCAGCAGGTTAAGCGTCTACGACTCCTGTAGAAAATTAGATTTAAGACTAATTCATAAGTAAACTGCGAAAATGAGTGTCTCCTGGGTATATACGCTAAAACAGGCCAAGCTCGCTTTAACCAAGCACAATCTCCTGGTATCCAGTTAACCAAGCACAATCTCCCAGTATCCGGTGGGCTCGACGAACTTCGAGAGCGTTTTATCTTGTGCGTCAAGGCAAACTCATCCCTCTTCGCAGACAAACCGGAGGATGCGAGGACTACAACGAAGAACTCGATAAAACGAGAGATCTAGAAGAAACGATCCAGGAACTGGTGAAAAATCAGCAAACGCCGCCAGCAACGTCAACACCGACCCACCAAGAGATACCCCAGATCATCTACGAACCGATCCAAAACACCGAGCTGCAGGGCGCAGCTAAAATCATCGACCAGATGCGCAAGTGGAATTGCCATTTCGATGGGAAAGACCTTTACTCTTTCTTGGAAATAGTAAAGAAACTACAACGTGCATATAATTTTTCGCATGCACAACTTCTCCAAGGATATCCTGAACTGTTGCGAGGGGATGTCCAGCTGTGGTACCGTAACTACAGCGAAGAAATCATGTCATGGAGAGATCTCAAATCAAACTTGCGCCCTCACTTCTTATCACCAGAAGAACTCCGGCACTTGGATAATCTGATCCACGAAAGGAAGCAGAATATGTACGAGATATTCCGTAGTTGAAACCCTTTTACGAAAAATGCGCCAACAAATTTGGATGCTGGACCATAGCCATCCAGGCGAATCTAGCTCCTTCGGAGACGTAGGAGAGAATATTCAGTTTAAGACTGAATCTGGCAAAAGTTATTTTGCAGGTAGGAACCAAATTTAAAAAAATTATAGTCGCTATTAAAATTAACTTGTTTTTTAAACAAATATTAAATTAAAATAGTTTATGGTTAAAAGTAGAATTTTAAAGACAGTTTGAATGTAAATTTAATATATATAACAATTTAAATCTGTTCTTGGAAATTGAATAAAGTTGAAAGTCGTAAAATTAAAAGTTAAATACAAAGGTACTCACGGAGTGATGGTGGGTTGATGTCAACATATGTGTGAATATTGAAGTGTAGGTGTGAATACGGATGTATATGTATGAATATGGATGTATAGGTGTTAATACGGACGTATACGTGTGAATAGGGATGTATACGGGTATTATGAATGTATACGGATGAGTACGGGAAGTTTGATACGGATGGAAGGTGCGATGCATGGATGATTGATAGTAATATGAGAAAATTCTATAAATTAAAGCGACTTTAAATAATTCTAAATCTAAATAATTTTATGAATAAAATTCAGACATTCAACATTCAATTTCAAATAACAAAATAATCATGCTTTGATTATTGAAGCTGTGTGCCAATTATCTCAGAGTGGAAGATTAAATAAAATTCAAACTCTTAACATTCAATTTCAATTAACAAAATATTCATACTTTGGTTATTAAAGCTTTGTGTCGGTAATCTTAGTGTGGAAAACAGAATGAAAATTTTATTCATGTATTTGCGAGGTGATATTAAAGCTGACTGCCAATACTTACTGTGTGAATCAGATGTTGAGAGATAAAGAGCAAACTTAAACAAAACTATCTATGTAATTGAAAATAATTCAATATAACTAAAACCAGCCTGGAGGAAGAAGAGGTACGAGTTTTGGAGGCAGTGGCGGCATGAAGCACTGATAGAATCAGATTCATGCCACGGCAGGAAAAATCGCCTGAGCATAAATCTGAGGAGGAAGAGATGGATGAGGAGCAGGAAAAAGAGTTGTTGAACGGTGGATCGCCTGTTGCCTCATCAACTCTCCATGAGCCTTCGGCTGAAGGCAAAACTGACTTGAGATGGGTTGATACAAAGGGTATTATGAAAGACGATAGAGTCACAGTGGATATGGGAATTCAGACGGAGGAAACTCTAGGTAAACATTCTGATAAAAATACAACTGAAGAAAGTGAGTTAATAAAAACGTGGTAAAATAGGCCACATATTAAAAATATTCAGTCACTTAAAAATCCCTATAAGTTTGCCAAAGAAACTCAAAAACCGAAAGTTATTTTAGACCCGATATTAGCGAATTTGTATTTAAAATTAGCGATTTTTTGTACTTTAGACAATCTGTACAGGTCTTACTGTATTTTTTATCGCATTTTGTAATGGAATATAGTACACTTAATGATTTACTATGCGAGAAAAAGGCTCATCTCTCGCTTATAGCCAAATATGTCCAGAAATCCATTAATATGTTGTATTTTAGCGAATTTTTTTATGAAAAATTCACGTTTTTTTTGTACTTTAGAAAAATCCCTACAACTCTCACTGCATTTTTTATTGCATCTTGTAATATAATATAGTACATTTAATGAATTATTACGCAAAAAAAGACTCGTCTCTCGGTTATAGTAAAAAATAACCAGAAATCCGCTAAAATGTTGTATTATAGCTGTATTTTAGCGGGCTTTTGATAAAAAATTAGCATTTTTGTATACTTTAAACAATTCTTATAGCTCTCACTGCATTTGCTATTGTATCAATAGACAAAAATCAGTTATTTCCATATTTGCATAAATAAAAGAAACATATATTGGTCATTTATAGCCCGAAAAAGGCCAAAAATTCACTAAAAATGCAGTTTTTTGGATTTTTGAAGCTGGCTCACCAATCGGATTGAATTTTTTCAAAATGGATACGGTAAAATATACCAAAATACATAATTTGTAAAAGGATTTGGGAGTGAATAGTTGCAATTATTATGAAAATATTATTTTAGCACCAAAAAATACTGATGTTATGGATATGAAGGAAAAAATATTGTTAAAGATAAATGCATCATTAACAGAATATATGTATAAGTATTGACAATGCGAAAGATGCTGATAATGAAAATTAAAAAATGATTTCACCAACTGAATTTTTAAATACTTTATTTCCTAATGGATTATCACCATATGAGCTCGAATTAAAAAAGGGTGCTATAGTGCTATAGTATAATACTTGTGATAAATGTCAATTTAAACGAAGGACTTTGTAACGGTACAAGATTAGTAATTACTGATCTAAAATGATATACAATCTGTGCAAAAATATTTTCTGAAAGCAAAAGAGGTACTGCTGTTCTTTTACCACGAATGACTTTGTCAGCAAATAATGAATTGCTATTCCAAATGACCAGTAAACAATACCCATTGAAAGTAGCGTTATGATAATATTAAAGAAACTGTAAAACCCTAACACTGTAGAAGATATTACTAATTTTATCAACAAAATTATTAAATTCTACCAGATTTAATAAGACGATGATAAATAAAATGAAATAATATAAATAAAATAATACAAATTAGAAAAAAATTGATATTTAACATATTTTAATCTAAAAACATTTTATGTATATATGATAGTCTCAAACCCGTAACGCAGAGAGCGAAAGAAAAAATGATAATCCCAATAATCAAATAACTAAATAATCCTACAACTTAATATGTAATAATCTAATAACTTATTATCATTGAAAATTTGCACGCAGACTTGGTACAAAAAAAATTGAAGACCCAAAATTTTAACACCAAATATATTTAAGTCGAAAAATTACAAGTCAAAAAAATTACAAGGCCCAAAATTATAGGCCAGTAACCTAATAACCCAATAACCCAATAACCCAATAACGTAATAATCTAATAACTTAAAATTATAAGTAATTATAATTATGGTAGTATATATTATTATTAGAAGTATCCTTCCTATATTTTATTATATTAAAGTAAAACCACTTTTTTCTCCATTCCTCCATCCCTCGCACTTTCAAGGTCACTTATCTAATAATTAACTATCTTTTTCATAAATAAAAGGTTCATTTTTACTATTTTTATATTAAATGAACTTTTTGCACTGTATTTTCCCTTAGATAATGTTCACCGCCTACCTGGGGGTCACCCTGACACTTGGACATCATATTCAGGGAGTGTTCGAGTTTTTCGGTAATTTTCAATTAATACAGTTTAGCAAATTGCAATACTGCGTATTAATTATCAATAAGCCCAATAATATACCCCGTTACAATGTATATATGAATGATATTTTATTAAAATATTTCTTTGTATACAATGTTTTTTTAATATGTTACGTCTTTGTTTTTTCTTAGTACTGCCTTTTACTGTAGCATCATATTAATAACAATTTCATTTTATATATTTTTTCCGCCCGCTTGGAAAAAATGTGTGGCGCTAAAACGAGCTTTACGCACGTCGGACGGAAAAATTGTATTCGATACTCGAGAAAGAAAGTAATTTCAACCTCGTGTGATCTTTTCACCCTCGCTTCGCTCGGGCGCTAACGTCTACGCGAGGTTAAAATCACTTTCCCGCCCTTGTATCGAAAATAACTATTTTGGTCTTGAAAAGGCAACCTATAATTGTCTATGACTAAAAACAGGTGATGGTAAATAAATACCAACTACATCGTATGGCTGTCCTTGAGATTTATTGATAGTCATCGCTAAACCTAACCTAATTGGAAATTGTTTCCGGCCCATATTAAAAGGTATTTCTTTTTTAGGCGGTGATAAACATATTCATGGTATGAAAACTAATTTTCCGATGTTGGAACCACTTAATATTTCTGCTTGAATAGAATATTTAAGTAATTTTTTCACTATTAACCTTGTTCTATTACAAAGACCTTCATTTAAATTAAAGTTTCTTAAAAGAATAATAATAGCATCAACTTTTAAAAATAATTTATGTGGTAGAAGAACATTGGGAGTTAACCCTTTTAAAAATTCTGTTGGTAACATAAAATCTAAATTTTCTTTATTGTTATCTTCTGCTGTATCTATATTTAAATATTCGAAAGTCTCTCCCTCTATTATGTTTAAAACATTCGTATTAATCTATATTATTTTTAGGAGCCAAGATAACTTTATTCCTCAAGTTCATATCATTTATTTTTATTTCATTTCCAAATATCCCTTTGATTATGTCTTTTTCTTTAATAATTATGTTATTAGAAACTGTAATTAACTGATTTTCTTCTTTAAATAAACTGTAACATTTTACTTCACTTACATTTAACTGCCATTGTTTAAAATTACCATCGTTATCTGAAACTCGCAGATTTTCACTTAATGTTACACGAACAAATTTTTGCCACAAAACACTGTACTTAATAGAATTTTTAATTACACTAATGCGACGTCTATGTGGAACAACAAGTGATATTTATCTAAAATCTGCTGATACAATTACAGTTTTATCACCAAATGGTTCCTTTATCCCGCATAAATCTTGAAAAAGACGATCAATTGTTGCTTCAAAAGAAAAATTTCGATGTCATTGATATTTTATCCCATATTAATATTTCTATTTCTTTCAATTTTTGATCGTCTCTAGAATTGTGTTTCACATTACATGTTGTACATTCTGTTATATTTAATAATAATTTAAATGTTGTGTACACTGTTTTTCCATTATCTAATAAATTAGCTGCTATACCTGTCCAGGCTACATTTAAATAATGTATATTATGATACTTTTAATAGGTTATTAAAACATTAAGTAAATAACTTTTTTCAGTTCCTTCTGGTCCATCGATAGAAACGCATTTTTCTTTTGTCTGATTTTTTTAAATCCTCTATTATATTAAAGTGCTTCCATCAACTAAAGGAATCATTTGCCCCCAATATATTAACTTCTTGGGGGTGAATTTATTTTAATATATGTTATGTACTAACTATGTTTGGGCAATAGTACACGATAATATTTTTTATAATTTTTTTAATGTGTTTTAGAACATTTTTTTACCTTTAAGATTACCGGGTTATTATTTTTAATTGTGTCACTTGGCGATTGAAGTAGTTGTAACGATTTTTTGACGTCACAGGAACTTTATAATTTATGTTTTCCTTGTTTTTTTTTTGTTATTTATGTTGTTAATTTTTTTGTTATGTTATTTTTAAATTTAATTTTTAAAATTATTTTGTGAATTGATCATCTCCGGTGTGTCCAGATTATTGTGATGCTGCGCGCATTTCATATATATATATATAAGGATTGTTTTTGGTTGTATTTTATAATTTCACTTTTTATCTGGTGTACTTCCTCGTGAATGATGTTGCGTCGTCCTGAGGGTCATCCGGACACCTGGACATCGTCTACAGGTAGTGTTGGTTTCTTTTGATAATTTCATTCTTTACCTGGTGCACATCCCCGTGAATAATGTGCCGTCTTCCTGAGGGTCATCCGGACACCTGTCCATTGGGTTATGTAATTATTGCGATATTGGTGTATTGAGTTATTGGGTTTTTGGATTATTGAGTATACTATTTTATTTATTTAATGATGATATTTTGTTATATATATGAGGCGTTTCACGTCAATCCTCCCAGCGCGGCGCGCGAGCGTCAAAAGGTGCCAATTCTAACTTGCGTTTACGGTACTTAAATGTATCGAAAAAAAATATCCAATAATGATTTTCGATGTATTTTTTCGTCAGCTTTCTAGTCGTGTAGGTGATTTTTTTCGACATTTTCCATTTTCACCTTTAAAAATTATAAAACATGTTATATCTCAGAAAGTGCATTTTTAATATATTTTTTTAAGGTTTTAATCGAAAGCTGAGCATTTTTTACATAAAAGAACCTATTTTCCAATAAGTGCTCTCGTTGTTTTCTTTGAGAAATGCAACGCGAAAGAGCAGATGCTGTGCCGCTTTAGCGCGCGGCGCGACCTGCGGCCATGGTCTACCTGCTTACCATTTAATTTTTAAATAGAACTTTAAATTTATCAATTAAGCCAATCAAATTTTGTTTATATTTTCTTTACTTTTTCTTCGCTTGCTTTTTGTTTTGTTTAGCCTTTAACGTGGAAGTGCTTTTTTTATTGGTTTAGAATTTAATATTTTTTTTGTTTTCAGTGATGCTTGCTGTACATATATATTTACTTTTTTCTGTTTAACGGTTTTTTTAGGGAAGATTTGATATTCCAAACTTAAAGATGTTTTTTTAGCTTTAATTTATTTTTATCTATTGGAATAATAGCATGCAGTTGCAAAGTTCCTGGTATAGATTTAGCATCATCGAGCCTTGATTTTAATTGTAGAACAGTTATTTCATAACAATCTCTACTGCTATAAAATACTTTTGTTGCTTTTCAATAATTTTTAGTCCAGTTGTAGAGATCTTCTGACGTCAAAATTCGATTAGCTGAAGAAAATTGTCGACTTGTTCGTTTCGCGTTTCTTTTAAAGTTCGCGCCTATACAATGCACCTTTGCCATGCGTGGTGGCATAAAAATGCCATTCAGATAGAATTCCAAAATCTTTTTCATGAAAAAGAAGATTTTGGAAATTAGTTTTGTTTTTGAAGTGCTGACCTGCACCATCAAATTAAATAATATATTTTTTTTACTGTAAAATAACCTTGAAGATGCGATATTATAATTTTTTGATACTCATAAACCGAAACAGTATCTTATATAATATAATATTGAAAATAATTTAAAAAAATAAAAATAATTCAAATATCTACATTTCTGAATGTGTAATAAACTATACATCCTATGTTAAAGTATATCTATATATATTAGATTTTGATTTTTGAACTTGACATGAGTACCTGCCCCACATTAAAGGTCGATTCATAACAATGGTGTCATATGGTGTCTGGGCTAATGGGTTATTAGGACCTAAATACACTAAATACACTACATAATTCTGTGTGTAAACTTTAAATCCTTAGAATTTAAAGTCAAAATACCAATAATGTAATTTAATGTTAATATATCTTATTGTTATCTTAATTCTTTTATACATCTTTTATTCTATTAAAGTACTTTCTGTCAATAAATGGAAAAATCTTGAGAAACCTAAATATTTATTAAACATATTGTAACGTGAGAGTTGCTGGGAAGACAACTATACAGGTTATTTAATAGTTAATTCTAATCACAAATAAAAAACTCAATCGTTTGTATATTGGCAAATTTAATACGTATTAAAAAATACACGAATGAATAATGATGGGCGCCAGCCAATATACTTAAACGCGGATAAGACTCTTCCCGGGCATTCGCGAATTCCGACAAAACCCCAACTGAACGCTTCCCCATTCTCGAGGACTCACTGCAAGGATACATACACTCTAAGGACACAAACTACAAAAAGGGGACAAAACTCAAAGAGCACTTATAATTTCCATTACAAATCCACGAAACATTTACAAATTGTAACGCAACGGACGCCAACTAAAAATACTCACGACGCGTCGCGCATAGCACTCAAGGGAAAAAATTCGAAGGAACGAAGGAAAGGGAAAAGGGTTTGACTTCTCACACTAGAACCACAGCGACTCACCACACGCAGAGAACTCCCTCGAACACCCTGCTGCTCTACGGTGGTTTGCAGCTTCGGCCCAGGATCGTCCTCGCAATAACCAAAACTCCAGAACCGATCCTCGCCATCCCGCTCGCCATCAGCTGTCGCTTGGCCGATGCCGCTCGAAGCCCGCTGAAAAGTGTCGAGCACACCGCTTCTCTCTCTCTCTCTTTCTCTCGTTCGGGTCGCGTCGTGCGCTCTTGCACGGTCACGTGACTGCTAGTCACTCTTTGCCTCTCTGTAGCGCTCTACAGCGCGACGCTGCTCCCGCCGTTCGCTCGATCTCTCGAGCCATCGCGGCCAACTTCGCAGTTTATACTCCGCGTGTGAGTGTGTGTGGAGTGGTGACCAGCGTCGACGACATCGACTTCTCTACAGGGCACGTGGATGCAGCGGGTAATTTCTTCTTCCAATCTCCAGGGAACTCTTCGGGGACGGCGCACTTATCTACTCTCCAGGATTTTGACAGCAGGTAAGAACTAACGTTCCATAACCTCTCAAGCTGTCAGGCTAATCTGGACTCTTTGCTTTTCAGGATTCTCTTCAGGGTGACTGGACTCGCAGCAGCTGAGAACCATCCTAGGTAATTTTCTCCAACAATTACTTATTATTTCTTGTTGCAGGAGTACGTTTCTGGGGCGTACGCTGGGCAACTGTAGCCAGCGCAGTTCTCGTCCCAGGTCTCAGCAGGACTCCAACGTCTTCCAGTGGCCATCCTCCACCTCACGTTAACACCATCTCTTCTGGATCCAGTTTCCACGCTTCAGGGCTTCTAGAACTCATCCAAGGACTCAGGATACTCTCCTCAGGACGCCAACACCTCACATCTAGCTGACAGCATGCTCGTCTCGGCTCTTCTGTCAGTGCAGTGCAGTGTTGTGCGGGTTTCAAATTATAGTTTACAATAGGACTTAGAATATGAGGGAATAGGTTTAGTTAAGATTACTAAAGGGAACTTTTCTAGACTCAAGTGGGAAAAATATAGTGCTAGTGCATGTCTAGTTAGGAAGGCTTTTAGGTAAATTTTATAATAATATGTGTCTGTGTCTCCCAGGCAGGTAGCACTCGCTCATGAGAGGTCACCACAGCGAAGATGTACATTTTTATGTACTAGCTCTGACTTCTCAGCGAGGCTTAGGCGTGTACTTTATTCTAACAATAGGGAAATTATTGTGCATGGCAATTTGCCATGTCACAATATATATATATATATATATATATAAAATAATAAATAATAATAAATAATAATAATAATAATAATAATAATAATAAATAATATGATTCACGGACCTTGTGGAAAACAAATAAAAACAAGATAAAAATAAAAAAAAAAGCACGAAAAAATTTCCAAAACATTACACTTAAAATCCTATTTTTCAAACTTCAGGATATCCAACATATTGTAGAAGAAATAATGGTAGAACAAACAAATTTCCAGGAAATAAAATTGCAACTAATGAATTCGTAGTTCCATACAAATCCTATTTATTACTAAAATTTAATTGTCAGATTAATGTTGAATTATGTTCGACCATACTTTGCATAAAATATTTATTTAAATACTGATATAATGGACATAACTGGGCTTTAATTAATATGAAGTTAGTTAGCGATAATGAGAAATCTAACAATGATGAAAATACTACATCTGAGTTAGAATATGATAGAATAAAACAATACATTAATACTAGATACGTATGCCCTACAGAAGCAATGCATCGCTTAACGGAATATTCTATGAGCGAAATGTCATACGTTATTTATAGATTAGCAATTCACAATAAAAATGAACAGCCGGTGTATTTTAAAGAAGGTTCTGAAGAAGAAATTACTAATAAAATTGTTAACACTACTTTGACTTCATTGTTTGAACTAAATAAAACTGATGAAGAATCACAAAATTACTTATATTCAGAAATACCAAAGCATTACATCTTTAATGATAGTACTGAAAAATGGACAAAAAGAAAAAGAATTGTTTAAACTAGTTTTGAGCAGAATGTATACAGTCAACCCTCAACAAAAAGAACGATTTTACTTAAGATTATTACTTTTACACGTAAGAGGTGCTACATCTTTTGAAGATTTACGAACTATAAATAATATAGTTTATCCTACTTTTCTTGAAGCAGCTAAAACAAGTCAATTAATAAAAACAGATGATGAATGGGATAGTTGTTGGGATAAATTGTCACAAACTAAATTTCGAAATGCCATGTGTATATTATTCGGCTACATTTGTGTATTTCATTCTCCAACTAATGCTCTTACTATTTAACTTAATTATTCTGTTACGTCTAGGGGGCGTAACACTAAGAGTTTTGCGGTTAGTTATGAATTGACTTTACGCGTTTCCCTATGCTGATCGCGAGATCACGGTCTGGACGGCAACTAGAACGAACGACAGGTGAGCTACCATAAATGATTTTAAAGGGGCCAGCCTGGGTTGAATCGACTGAAAATGAATAAAACATTTATTATGATTTAAAATAGTATATCATAGCTTTTATTGATATAAATTTTT
>JAPYZA010005637.1:0-12294 GCA_030522685.1 Eupelmus azureus
CTAGAGATTAAACTAAGCTATCCTTTTGATGATAATATTTGATTTCTTTTGAATACGCTCCATTAGTTTTACAAGTTTAAAAAGAATTTAGTTTGAATGCTAGCTTGAATATAACCACGAAGGAAATTAATACATTTGTAATAATTATGTTAGCGTTCGTATTGCGACAACATTATGCTAGTAGATTGCAATAATCAAAATAGCTACATACTAAATAATGTTCATATTTATTTAATTTTTTAGTACTGGTACGCGAGTATGTAACAACACTGAATCATGTCATTCTTAAAATGTTAATAAGAGGATGATATTCGAATCTTCAATATGACCCATGAGCTTAAAATACTTTGTATTATATTTAGAGAACGTAATATCTTTACACATTTTGACAGCTACTGAACTATTTAACGAGATATAATATTTCATTTCAGATAAATTTTCATTAGGCCAAATTAAGTTTTCTTTATTTTTTAGGCATTGCACATGAAAATTATCAATTCAACCCAAGCATGTTTAAACCGCTTAGAAATACTTTTTTTAATGTTTTTTTTTCTCAACAAAAATTAATAACTCGAAGTAATTAATCCGCCAGGAATAACTAGTCAGTGACGCACGTAGGTGTGCAGTGAGAAAAGCTGACAGTATTATTCTTGCTTAGCTGCAGAAGCGCACGGCGTTATTACGCCAGGTTGCGTAGCAGCGACTGCAGGACTTTATATACGGGCTGCTTCCTTAATTTCGTTATACATAGCCGATGGTCTCCGCAGTGCGTACAATTCAGGCATCATTAATCATATTTGTAGCTTGAGTTGGGAGTAATTGCAATTTATCTAGAGGAGAATCTACCTACCTACTACTGTTTTATCATAAACAAATGTAACTATACTATTACCCATCTTTTTAAAAAATTGAAAAATGTTATTTATTAAATTTATTAAATCATGTTAATAAATAATCATTATTGAGACTGGATCGGGTAAAATATATTTTGTAATTTAGGAAATTGATAATTAGATAAAAGAAATTAAGCTAGTAGTATATTTTACAGACAAAAAAGTCACTTTCGGTAAGAAATAGCTACCATTTCTAATAATTCAAGTTTGAACTTTTATCGTCACTGTTAAAATAACTAAGGAATCAATGTGAATTAGATATTACTCAAAATAATTCTGATAATTTTATTTGATGTTATTTTTATAAGAATTTATTTTTACTTTAGAAACTGAAATAAAAAAAAGAGAACACTAAAATAACAAATTCATTATCTACTAAATTTAATTCGTTAAAAGCGACTAAAAATTATTATTTTATATCCAGTTCATTGATTAATCACAAAGATATTGAAATATCATCTAATAATTCAGTTTATTATTGTTACTATTTATACTTAGGAATTAAAAATCCTTTGTATATAAAAGTGTTAATTAGATTATATGATGCGACGCATCTGCGTAACGGTATTAAGTATTGCTTTGTCATATCAATTTATTAAGCCAATTTAATTATCTCAGGTATTATTATCTATTATTCGGAAATAGCGTTCATATCTAATATGGATTATCAATTTAATTAATCTTATAAAATATTTATTTACTCGTGGGCCCTAAAATTTTGAAAATTTTTATAATACAAAAGAAATTGCATAAATTTTTAACAATTGAAATATAGAGAAGATATTTAAATTTTGGGAAAATGCATTAAATCTATTGTGTAACATACCCACTCATAAGCGTTTGATAATTTACTAGACCACATTATTACGCTTTGTGGTTTCTATTACAATGAAGACCAAAGTTGTATGAGAAATTTCTTGCACTAATTTATGTATCGTTAGAACGCTATTATTATTTTAATCATCAGTATTAATTAATTTTATATCTTTTTTTAATATTGTTTAAAGCTACATCTAAACTATTTTATATAATTAATCCTATATTATTAAAGATAATAATGTGAGAAGAAAATAAATTAATTTAATTAATAAATGATAAGGCTTTTTCATTCGGAGCTCTCAAATTAAGTTATAATAATATTTTTCTTAGTTTTTCAATAATTCTGCGTTGTTTAAAAATTATTTAATTAGAAATATCATAATAATCATTCAAATTCATCTAGATAGTTTGAAAACTACATCTCATAAAACGAAACTCTACACAATACGCTTATAAAATAAATATATATACTTACTTTGGTGTAGGTAGGCTCAGGTGATCGAAATTGTTCCATGAAACTTGGACTAGCCTTTCCGATCCCCATATCCGCCATTCTCATCGGCTCTGAATTACTGGATGACGTGAGGAATTCTACTCCGCCGAAACCGCTTAGTTGCAGCTGCAATCCTGAAATTCGTGTTTGCTTTATTAGCCATTCTACAAGCTCGTTGGCATACTCTACGAGCTGCATACCTCGAATGGTAACGTTTAAAACGTCAATATTGGGTTGAACCTTATATACATTAGATTAAACTTGAGATTTCTTGTATATCGCGGTAATAAGCTGATAAGCGATTTATGCCATTTGTGTTAACATTAAAATCGAATAAAAATAGTATTACAGTAATAAAAACGTCAATTTGAAATTCGCAAATTTTGTAAATATTTATTTTACTGTAAAAGTACTATAATGCTACAATAAATGTAAATGATAAAATCAAAAATAGAAACTATGAAAACATAATATTGTAATACTGACCCGTAGGAGTCATCTGATTCATTTGTACAACGGGCTGTTTGTTCTGTTCAGTACTCGGTAATAAGTAGAATGAACCTATAATCATTTAAAGTTTTATGTAATAAACTATAAAAACAATTTTTTTATAAAAATTTTATTTCTAATTTATTTGAGTTATACCTAATGGAGTACCCGAGCTAATTTGTGCTGCAGGTTTAGTTTGTTCATAGTTTGGATTTTGTACAATGTAATACGATGGTGAACTAGGGGCTGAAACAGTAATAAGATATATTTAAATGATGTGTTGTAATATTGAATATTAATTTGTTTAAAATAAAAAATTACCTGAGTTAATGGCTGAGGTTAGTTTTGCCAATTGCGAAAGGTCTATTTGATTCTGTCCAGGAGCATATGCATTAGTATTAGGAACTGAAAGAATTAATAAAAATGCATTATTATTTTTTAAAAATATATACATTATACTTATATCTGAATAAAAAATTTATACTTCATCGACAAGTATTTGACAGTAACAAACAAGAATTATGTATAGAAATTACAATTTTTAAATTACTGGCATTATTCAAATTGTTTACCTCAATTATGTAAAAAATAACTCAATTACTAAATTTATTATAAGATTCTAAGTAATCAGTAAAAAATATGTAATTTTATTTTCAAAGTGTTCTCAAAGTTTTTACATCCCACCAATCCATCACTTTCACAAAAACCTTCAAAAATCAATAAAAAAAAGCCACCCAAAGCACTCCACGCAAAAACCACCCTTCAACCTCCACCAATCAAACCCTCCCACCTCCCCACAACCTCACTCACTAAACCCCACAAATCCCCACTCTAATCTCCCTCTCACCTGTCGCGAAGGCGATCGGCGCCGCTCCCTGAAAAGCGAGCTTCATAGTCACAGGATCCGGCGCTGCTGCCGATGCGGGGGCGACTCCAGCAACGTTGATCGGCGCTGTTGGTATACTGAATCTCACCGGAGTAGCGGCGAAGCTGCTCTGCTGCTGCTGTGGCTGCTGCTGGATGCGGTAGTCGCTTTGCTGGAGCGGAAACGAGTTCTTCGTCTCGTAGAAAAGGAAATTCTGCTTTACGTCCGGTAGCTGGTACTGAGCTGGCCGAGCCGGCTCGATCGGCAACTGGCCGTGGGCGATGGGTGGGTACTCCTGGGTTATGGTTCTGTGGAGTCGGAGTTGATTTTTTGCGATTAGAGTCATTGGCTTTAATGGACAGGATGAAAGTGAAGAGTGATTCAGGTGCGTTACTGGTTTTGATGAGGCAGAGGTGGTATTCCAGTTTTATAATGATGATATTATGGGAGTAATGAGGTAAAGATTTTTTCGCGATGGTTTTCACTTTTCGTGAGACTGGATTCCGTCGGCTTTTGCTTTTTGGGTAGAGAATGGTAAGATTTTGAAAAAGAAGATAATGATACTGCTTTGTTATGGTAAGACGATTCATTGTTACCATTGTAATTATCAATATTCAAAATCTGTGACCTGAAGGGATTAACGTGAGAAGCTTATCAGTTTTAGTAACGATCAAGTCTTTTGTTCATGTAAATGCGCCCTATTGTACTGAAACGTCCTTCTGTAGTAAATTATTGTCTTCGTGAATTTCAAGGATACATAAATTATTAAAAATAATCTTTAAAAGAGTAAAATTTTGTTTCATTAAAATATCAATGAAAATTTAAATGTATGTCTTTAAAGATAAATTCAAATATATTGAAATTAATTTGAAATGTAATTATCAAGTTATATTTCATTTAATAAACTTAGTTTAATACTAAGATTTTATTTGGGCAAATAAGTTTTTTATACCTAAATGAAGAAGGTCGTTTAATTAAAAATCAAGTATTTAGTAATCAATCTGAAACGAAAAAATTAAAATTTACTTTTTATTTCACCTTTAAAAAAGCGCGCCACTTGAAAGGCCTTAAAATCCTCCATTACCTCCGAAAAATCAATAACGAAAGCAGTCAAAGCTTCAATCGTAAAGCGGAGATACATGTTCAACTTTCTATACGGCTTTTAATTAAACCGACAAATAAATACTTCTTGCTGAAATAAACTAGATAAAATGAAATTCGAAGTAGGATTCAAGTTGTTCCATAAATATAAGGCGGTAACCTATACTTTATTTTGCTGTAAGAAAAGTTTATTAACGTGCATTTTATTGAAGAAAAAAAATCAAAAGAAATAGTTTTTTTAAATTAATTTCAACGCGGAATTTTTCCTTGATTTTATTTTAATGAATAATAAAAGAAACATTTAGTTCTAAAAGGTGTCATGAAACCTCGTTATCAGAGACCTTTTAGCTTCAAAGCTTTGAGTTTTTAATGAAAATGCCTTTTATGCTGAAATAATTGATTACGCAACTCATTACTGCCATAAAAATTCCCAAATAGAAAATTAAATAGGCCCTAATCAGGATCTGATTACGTCGCTCTATTACTATTACTATAATTATGTCAATTAGAAAAAATGCAATTTAAATAAACATTTTTTACCCATATTATAAAATAAAAAGATTTACCTATTTACAAATTACAAACCACAAAACCTTTAACAAACAGCCCTCCACCTTATTGTCCAAACCGCCTGCAAATTATAATCGCAATCCCGGCGTATCCCTCATAAAACTCTCCTCCCACGTAACAACCGTTCTTCTCTCCGTAACATCAAAAGCTGCCTCCCACTCACCTAAAGTCGTAAGACGTCCTCGGCAACTCGTGTAACATTATCTGCTGGCCCGGTGGCGCTTGTTGGCCCGACTGCTCCTGCTGCACCGGGTCCAAGTTGATGTTCGCCTTGGGCGTGACCAGTGTCGTCTTGGCAGTAGTCGACGGAGTCGTTGATTCCGTGCCGCTCGCCTGGAAACAATTATAAAGTTTCATTCGGCACTTACTCATTTATTGCCAACTTCTGGGCGCGAGCTTCGCCTTTAATCGGCCCGGCTGCCACTGCAGGCGCCTCGGAATCAGAGACGCGCCAAGGTAAGTTTCAAGTCTCGTTACACCTACCCCCTTCAATTATTTGTTCCGTTGCTCGGTTAAATGTTTATATCGGGCGAGTAGCGATTCGTCGTCGATTGGAAAGTTAGGGGCTGGTGCGTACATGTTCGCTTTGAAATTTTTAGAGCTTGGAGTTGACTGTAGGAAGTAATTAGAGGATAGATTGTGCTTTCTGCCTCTTGGAGTTTTTTGAGAGGATTTTAATCGCGTTTAATATTTTTAATTTGATTCTTTTGGTCGTTATTTGAACTATCGATTTTGAAATTAATTTTGAATTGTTTGCGAGAATTTTTTTTTGAAATTTTCTTTTTCAAGGTTTTCGGAATTAATTGAATAAAAGAACACAATTTTAGTATTAAAAAGGAGATAGATACAATATGCTTTAGACGTATTTTCTAATAGTTTGTAAGGACAATTTATTCTGCTTATTTAGAAAGTTGCTCTTGTATCTTCTCTATAAAAGCCTTAAATGAGTTGATAATCCTTGTTTTTCTGCTGTAAGAAGTCTCTTAAGTTCTGTTCAGAACTACAATTTTCAGCTCGAGTCTTATAAAAAAGCGAGTAAATTTAACTTAAAGCTTAATGAAATTTGTATAATCTCCTAAAACACAAACTTCCCATCCTCTATAAAATAATGAAACTTACACAGATCCCAAAACAAACAGACACCGTTAAAGCATAAAAAACAAAACTATCCTTAAAAATCAAAACAAAACACAAATAATAAAAAAAAAATCACCAACCTCCCAACCAAAAATACCCACCCAGTATTTCAAATTCCTAAACCCTCCCGCGTCCAGAGCACTTCTTCCGCGCTTGCAATATTTATCCTCCCCCCGTCGCTCAATCATCCACCCACTGCTTTTCCGCCTTATTTACCCCCGATCGACCGAGAAAGCCAGCAAGCTTCCGCCCGCGTTCAAATACAGCCCGAAAATCTAGCCGCCGCCGAGATAAACTCTGTGTTTGTATAAATCCCCGCGCGCGCAGCTCGAGGGCCAAAAGACAGAGAGAGAGAGAGAGAGAGAGAGATTGAGAGATTTCGATCGAGCTTACCGTGCTAGCCGTATTGGCCTGACTCGCCGCGGCGATTTTCGTCGTCGCCGAGCTGGCTGCTGACGTGGCCGGCTGCTCCGTGCTGCTCTGGGGCGTCTGCTCCGTGGCCGCCTGCTGCTGCGAGACCTGGACGCCCCCGCTCGTCGAGTGCATCGCTCTCGTCGTCGAGGTGATCTCGGCCAGCGGATTAATATCCGCGGCTGTGGCCCCGGCCACCGAGGCGAAGCCCAGAGCGTAGTTCCCTTTAACGAAGCATAAATCGTCCCTGTCTATGCGAGCGAGAGCGGGCTGGGGCCTGATTTATACGGAGGCCGCTTGATTTATCATCGCGATCGCTGAGACGGTTTAAGACGCTGGGACGAGATGGGGGTTAACCTGGTTATTTTCGAGCGGATGAGCTCTGCGCGCTGATTTTTCGATATCGGAGGGGTGGAGATGTCGAGGAACGATGGCTTCGATGTGTATAGGGCTGATAGGAGTGCGCGGGATGAGTTTAATGAAAGCTCGGCTGCTCGCGAAATTTGTTTTCGTTGCGCGCGGCCGATGGCCAGAGAGAGGGTGGCTGGGGTTTGATAAAATTGAGGAGAGTGCTGCGCTTCTTGCTGGGTAAATATGGGGATGAACTTTGCGAGTGAGTGATGTTTGCGAGGATTTTCGTAGAATACCTATAAACTGATTTAATAAGGTTTTTGGGAAAATATTTGAAGTGTTTAATTAGATATTGAATTAAATTTAAATAGGATATGTGAATGTAATAATTGGGTGTAACGTTTACCGTGGACATTGCGATTTTAGGAGAGTTTCTTGAATGAATAATACATTTATATTAAAATACACTTTAATGAGTTTTAGAAATAGTAATGCATCAATGTTCACGACCGTGACAAGAATATCGAAATAAAATAAAGCATAATCAAAATTGACAAAACTCAGTTTCTTATAACAAAATCTTCCGTTACAATATTTTTGGAATCGTCCGTAAGGAATAACTTTTAGATGCATCGAATTAGATATGTCATTACACGCCCACCCTATCTCTTGCTCTCACAAATACACTCGACTTAGCTCAAGAATCCACGGAATCCCAAAAATAACCCATCTAAAATATCGCAATATTATTCTTCCCGCAAACTTCAAAATTACTCTCATCCATAACAAAACCATTCTCGATCCAATGCCCTCCTCCCAAAGAACAACAGGCCAGCCTCTCGCGCGTAAACCAGGAAGAGTCGTTTAATCACGTCAACAAGTCGATAACTCACCGAAACTGAGATGATTCGAGTGTCCGCCGAACGACAGGGGCTTCCTCGGCAGCGACGTCGTTATTGTCGGCTGTTGCCCTTTCAGATGCTCCTCGTAAGCTTTGCTGCTCTCCAGCTCCGGCGAGTCGTTTGGCCGTTCGTCCAGCGCAGCAGTTGACTGTAGCAATGGATTTTCGGTTCGCGCGGGCGGTGGTGGACCTGCGAGATAAGCGGAGTCGTATGTGGGTTTATTGGACGGATGTCTGAAGCGTTGGAAGAAATTGATTGATTTCGTATTTTGAGAATTATTAACGGACCGTGGAGTAGGTGATTTCAGTGGCTATTCGGATGGAAGTTGGTTTATTTGAAAATAAGTTTGTTTAAATGCCTGTCATTTTTGATAAGTGGATGTAATTAGTTTTTTAAAGTATATATTTTTCTGATCTCTTCCATAGAGAGGTAGGTTACATGTGATTATTTTTACACTTCTCTTCACAAATACTTTTCGTATAATTTTAATTTACACGCTAAAATTAATTAAAAAATTTGTCTGATTACTGCCAAACCCACTCTAATTCACTTTTTCCACTTTATCAAACCATCATAACTAAAAATAAATCTCCACACAATTTCCTCTCCGCAAAAACCCTTAAAAAATAACCTCGCCCAGCAGAAAAGAAAAAGCTCACCTTTGTACTCCTCCGTAAAGACATGACCCTCTCTGAAATTCGACGGAGCATGCTGGTAGAAGTGCGGCCTGCGCGGCGGGAAGTACGACGATGGCGGCGGCGAGTCAAAGTAGAGCCGTTCCTCGCGGTAGTTGGAGGGTGGCCCGTCGCCAAAGTAAGCGAGCTCGTCGCTGAAGGACTGGGGATGCCTGAGGTAGGAGGACTCGTGCCTCCCGTAGGAATTCCGGAAGGACGATCTGGGCGGCGGTGGTGGCGGAGAGTCGAAAAAGGAGGATGGCTCGCGATAGACCGTTTCGTAGGCTCGCGGCGGTCTCGCGGCGCCGGCGGCCGCGACGGCTAGGATGAAAATCACCTGGGGAAGATTTGGTTTTGTTTGTGATGTGAGAGGATTTTTTTTGCTGTGAAGAAGTTTTTGATTGGAATGGTGAATGGTTTCTGGCAAAGATTTGTTTAATTTTTGTAATGTTATTATTGTGAATTATAGTTAAAATTTTGAATTTGAATTACTACAATAAATAAGTAATCTGAACACAAAAGAGAACATTACCTTTACAATAAATGATTCATCAGATTACTACAATAAATCGTTAAATTAAAATATTAAATTTAAATAATATCTAAATTAACTTCTTATATCATTATTTTTACTTTTAAATTGTTTCATAATAGTGTCCAAATTATGAAAACAACAAATTACGATTGTTGTATAAAAATCTACAGTTATTGAAATATCATTATATTTCGTTATAATTTATTAAAAATTTATTAACGCATTTCACTTTATAAATAATCATAAAGATAATAGTCATACAGATAAAAGATTTCACACTTTTCTAGATTTTCCTTAATTGCACCCACATTCCACTATTTAAAAAAAAGAATCTAAACACGTTAAGAAGACTACTTCTTACTCACCCGTATCTCTTAATCATCGCCAACAGAGAGTGAATTAATGATACCAGCAGTACTTACAATTACCGCATCCAGAATAACTTGTCACAAGAACTCGACTTACCAATCAATCCACTTTCGACCGCGCACCACTTTCATTCCAAGCAAAGGCGCATTAATCGCTAAAATAAACGTCTAATCTCCCGCACCACAGCATATAGTACAAGCAAATATAATAAAAGATAGCCACCAGTGAAACGAGAGCCTAAGGCAAGCAAAAGAAACGTTCCGTTCTCTCCAGTCTCATCGCACGACATTCCCACACATCTGTACTTCACTCGCCGATAAGCGCGCGTGCGAAAAAGAAGAGATAAAAAGGGAAGGTTGTCTCGACTCACCGGGATCTTCATTCGCCGTTCTTTTCTTTCGCTCTTCCACGCGCTAAAGTAGAGTCATCCGACAAAAAGGGCCCCGCAAGCGCACGAGACCGCAAAACTCTCGGAACCGCTATTACAGACAAGCGAGCAGCGCCACGAGCTTTTATAGACGCGGCTTGCCTGATCCGCCACTCATTCACCTCCACTTTCCAGAGGCCGGTTAGACGCCCGATTAGCCCGGTCGGTGGTAGTCGACGTTCTCCGCAATCCTTTCTCCTGTGAGCCGGCAACTTGCCCCCAGATGTGTCTGTGTAGCGGGATGTATGTTGATGATATGGAATTGCTCTGTCTTAGGATATGGGATAATGAATGAATCTTGAATTTTTATTAAGGGTATTTTTTAATCATAGGATAATCTTTATTTTACTTATTTAAAAATATATTTAGTAACGAAGTCAGATTTTGACTTGTTTTGTACACCTTTGTTATGGTTAATTAATTAATTTATGAAAGCTATTTTCAAATTTCAAATTTGAAAAAAAATTCAAAAAAAGCTAAGTCAAATTGTTTTTGATTTCAAAAAATGTTGTAGCAATAAGCTATATATATTGGGTGAACAAAAAGTTTCGGGACACCCAGAATTTTCCGAAATTTTCGGATTTTCTCGGAAATTTCAAGGTCATTCCGGGACTAACTTTCAACGATGAATTCATTGGTGACCTTAGTTCTGACCTTCAACATGACCTTCAAGGTCACACCTGACCTGTGACCTATGTACATTTCTGAACGTAGAATTTTCCGCTGTTTCCATTGCCGATGTCAAAAAAGGGCGGTTCCGTTTAAAAAAATCAAGTTGACCTTTAAATAATCTTGAAGGTCATGTTGAAGGTCAAAACTAAGGTCACCAATGAATTCCTCGTTGAAAGTTAGTCCAGGAATAACCTTGAAATTTCCGAGAAATTCGGGAAATTTCGAATAATTCTGGGTGCCCCGGAACTTTTTGTTCACCCTGTATTGTAAAATTCCAATGCGTTTCATTCGGAACTATTTTAATCTAATATGTCTGACTCTTGTTATTTGATTTTTTTTTAATATTAAAATTGTACTAAATTAATATAAAAAGAAAAGATAAGTCAGTATTCAATATTTTCTAAATATTTATTATTTTTGTCGTACAGATTTTCTATTTTCAAATATTCACATGCCTTCAAAAAATTCTATTATTAAATATTTTAATTCAATTCGCTAATAAAGAAATAAAGTACCGAATTATAAATCTAAATAAAACTTAAATTATGTCTTGAAATGGATTACTCAAACTTTTTCAGTAAGAAGTTATCAAGCATAGAAAGCAACATCTTCGTCATTATCCTTTCCAGAAAAATACGGACATCACTTATTTTAAAACTCCACCCACCTAAATGATATTCGTGTTCCAAACGGTATTGTCTGTTTAAGATCAAAGTTGAAACACCCACCTACCTTCTCCTGCAGTGAAAAAAAGAAGACCCAACAGTCCGCTTCCATCTTCGTCATTCATCCAACACGTTTAACGCGCTAGTACGGAGCGACTTCCTAAGCGTGCCCTGGTGTCGATGGACTCACCTGCTGAAAATAGGTATAGTTCAGCTGCTCGCTCTTGGCCGAGTACTTTTGCTTTGAGATATGTCTGACGACAGACTCTATAAGTGAGATATGATGATTGATTGCGCAATGAGACTTCGGAATTTTTTGCGCATTTTGGTCTGAAATTACTCATTTTTTAAATTTGCAAGATTTCTTTCATACTTTTCTTACTGAAAACTAGTATTATCTTAAATACGTTAAAGATTTTATGATTAATTTATATTGTAACAAACGTAGACAATACAACCAGGGAAAATTTTAAGATTCGAGATTCCTTTGGGTAAAAATGGTATATTTTTATTAATTAACTTTTCAATCATTGTTTTAATATGGGTTTATTATAATAGAACGCTTAACAATATTATTTACTCTAATACTATAACCGTTATCTTTTTATACTTATTTTAATCTTTAAAGCATTATATACACCTTCTCAATAACATCTAATAAAATAATGCAAGATAGTAATCTTCTGAATTTGTCTACATCAAATATACTTTTCTTTTAATAGTCAAAAATATGTGTAATAAACACTGTTGATAATAATAGGATATCTGAAGAATAAACGTGTCTTAAAGAAGGGCTGGAAAAATAAATTTAGATTCTAGATTAAGCGTACGAAATTTTATCTAACTTTTATCACAATTAAGTTTTTTTTATGGAATTTGATTTTATTCAATTTATATTATTAAATCAATCATAACATAACT
>JAPYZA010005638.1:0-12760 GCA_030522685.1 Eupelmus azureus
TATATATATATATAAATTTTTGGCGTCTCGTTACTTGTAATTTATACTTTTAATAATTGGAAACTGCAATTTCATACCACTTATTTTCTTTAATAATCTAGTACAATTAATTAGCAGCCCAAAAGTGTCGCCATGCCTATTCAAAGACTCCCATTTCTAACTTCCGCGCACGAAAAACCCTCCCAATAAATTTGAATAACTCTCAGCGGAAAAATTTCAATCGATCGCCTACCTTGTGTCCTTTCTTGCCATGCTCGTGATGACCGGCCTTATGATGTTCTTCTCCGCCTCCTTCCTCCGAGTGATGATCCTTTTTGGGCTTATGATGTTCCTCCTTGTGTTGGCCAGCCTCTGGGGCCAGATCTTGCTGGTCCCCACGCTGTTGGGGCACTACCGCGGCTACCTGCTGCACATTCTGGCCTCGGGCCTGATCGTAATCGACGTACTGTGCCTGACCATCATCATAATCTGTCGCGACCCTCTTGAGGGCACCGCGCTGGAGAGTTGGGTACGGTTGCAAAGGCTGCTGCTGTTCCGGATAGTCGGCAACATCCTCTATGACTTCGTATTCGTTTGGAGGTTCATCTTCATCGAGCGGCTCTTCATAACGCTCGTTGTGGCTATAGCTGTATTGCTTTTTGTCAACGTTGTCATCATTCCCGTTATCGTCGTTGTCGTTATTTTCGGTATAATCGCTATCGCTTTCATTACTTTCTTGTTCATTCGAATTTTGATGTTTTCCTTGTTGTTCGTTTACCCTGGTTGTTGGGGCATACTGCGGATGGTCAACCGTTGGGTGTCCTATCCTTTGTTCTATGGGTGCAGTCGGAGGAGCAGCTTCTTCGTATTGTGGATCTTCACGAACTACCTTTCTTCTTGGAGGAGTATTAGAGTACTGAGTCGCTGGTGCAGGTAGGGTAGAACGAACATCTGTCTGTTCCGTCGGTGCATTCTGGTGTGCGGTATTGCGTCTTAAAGGAATCGTTTGATAATTGCGTCCTGGTCTAGTTGGAACAGTGGATCGTGCTTGTGTCTGCTCCTGTCTAGTGGCAACAGTCGAGTATGGAGCTAACGGTTCATTAACTGGAGAACGCACTTCGTTATGCTCTTGCTTTATTGGAATAGTCGAACGCACTGCCGATCGTTGCCTTTTCGGGACGGTTGAGCGTGCGGCTGCTTGTTCCTGCCTTGGCGCAGCAGTTGTACGCACATTATTTCTTTGGGACCTTCTGGGAATTGTGTATACTATAGGTTGTTGTTGTTCCTGAGGTTCTGGATGTGCGGTTGCTCGTTCAGTAGAAATATTTGATTGAGCTTCGATCTGCTCTGTTGGTACTCTGTTTCGAACGGGACTGCGTCTCAAGGGAATTGTCTGGTATGTTGGTTGTTCCTGTCTAGCTGCAATGGTTGGTTTTGGCGCAACCTGTTCTGCTGAAAATGTTGATTGAGGAACGAACTGTTCATGTCTAACGGGTACGGTTGAGTATGAAGAAATCTGTTTCTGTCCAGCAGGAACAGCTGAATATGTATCAATTTGTTTCTGTCTAGCAGGAACGGCTGAATATGCATCAGTCTGTTTCTGCCTAGCAGGAACGGCTGAATATGTATTAATTTGTTTCTGCCTAGCAGGAACAGTAGAATAGATGTCAATCTGTTTCTGCCCACTAGGGACGCTCAAGTACGCATTGACCTGTTCCTGACTAACAGGAGCAGTTGAGTAAGGATCAATAAGTTTCTGTCTATCAAGAGCAGTTGAGTATACATCGACCTCTTTATGTCTAACAGGAACATTCAAGTATGCATCAACCTGTTCCTGACTAACAGGAGCAGTAGAATACACATCAATCAATTTTTGTCTACCTTGGGAGGTTGGATATACATCTACTTGTTTCTGCCTAACAGGAATGGTCGAATATGCGTCAACCCGTTCCTGACTAACTGGGGCAGCAGAATACGTATCAGTCTGTCCTATTCTTGTCGAAATCGTCGTTCGGGGACTTTGCCTTAATGGAACTGTCGCGTAATGAGCTGGTTCTTCCACTGGATCAGTGGGACGAGGTATGGTTTGCCTTGCTGGAACTGTTGGATAATTAAAGCTATCTTCTACCGATGTAAATGGCGCTTGAATACGTGATTGTCTAGTAGGAACAGGTCTCGTCGAATCAGAATCTAAAATTTGGTGAAAGTTTGGTCTTGCAGAAGCAGATCGCGTTGGGTACACCGACACTTGCTCCGACGAACTGGACTCTGTAGTAACCGAAAAAGGTCGTGGAATTCTGTCGTTTGCTATTAATAGACTAGCTTGCTGTAAGGGTTGCGACTGCTGTTGTTGCTGTTGTTGTTGGCGTTGTTGTATGTGTTGTTGATGCAATCGTTGCGCTCGCTGTTGATGTTGAAGATGCTGATGCTGTAATTCCGGTTGCTGTTGCTGCTGCTGTTGTTTTTGTTGTTGTTGTTCTAGTTGCTGCTGACGCTGTTGTTGCTGCTGAATAACAGGATTTCTCACGAATTTGCGCCTTTTTTTCTTTGCCGGTTGTGAATTTGTTTCAGTTTTGGCAGCCTCACCGCCTCCTTGTTCCACTCTATCATCTTTCCTCCTCGATGCTGCACGGTGATTATTTGTGGATTCTACCAGTGCGCTCTTCGTCGGGGCTCGCTCCGACAGTGGAGGATACAACGGCAAAGACTGCGACGCTCCTTCTTGATTATTACTCCTAGCAAAGGATCGAGATGTTAATGACGCAGGAGTCTGACGTTGGGCAGACTCTGGTGCTGCCTGAAAAGCACGTCTCGGTGATGAAGCTTCCTCGGCTAATTTAGGCAAAATAACGTCGACTGCAGTATTGGGTTGGTTCCTTTCAATATTCGCGTAAGTACGGGACCTTGATTGTTTGCGGGGGACCTCGTAGTACCTCTTTTCAGGAGGCTGGGTAGTCGTCTGAAGTGGCTCTGTTGCTCTTTCTGAGCATGAAAGCAGGAGATAATTAACTTTTTAGTCTGGGAAAGTCGTCTTGAGATGGATATTAATTTAAAAAATGAGGGTATAATTGTGGTGATGACTTTGATCTACTTTTCTTTGAACTTTTGTTATAATATTGTATGATAATATTTTATTAAAATTAAATTTTTAATTTTTAATGTTAATAAATAAGTTTTGAATAATTATAAAAATAATTAAATTTTTCAGCTAATGTAAAATATATATGCAAATAATTGAATATAAAAAAGGTGTGCCAATTTATATTATATTGTCCGTGATTCAAAATAATTATATCGTTTTCTTACCAAAGCTGTTATTTTCATTTAAACTTTTCTTAGGATCAATTTTTTGCGGTTCATAAGCAACAATTGACAATGCTTGTTGTAAACTCTCTGCATTTTGGACGATGTCATAATCTTCCGCTGAGAAAACGTAAGGATTTACAGGAAAAATAGTAGTAGCTTCTTGTGGTTCAGGAGTCGTTAAATTTTGCTGAGCTCGTCGAAATCTTGCATTGAATTTTTTTGACCGCGGAGTCACTGTGTCTCCTGAACACTGTAAAATCTAACAAATTTATTTTATAAGTATCATCCAAAAAATAACTAATTAAAAATAAATATTTTTCCTGGCCATTAGAATCGTGATTTACATAATGGATCATGATTCGTTTTATTATATTTTTTTAAATTACAAAAGTAATAAAAATGTATTTATATAATAAATTTTAAAGAAAAAAGCTATAGATCGGTAACAAAGACAAAAAAAAATTAATTTTTAATCTAAAATTATCATTTTATAAATATTTGTGTCATAAATTAGAACAATTAAGTTTTTTTTTACTTAATAAATTGCATTTGTAAAATTCCGTTTTAAAATTGCCGTCAATAATTTCAAAGCTTCACACTTATTTCCATTATTTTTATCACACATATCACTGAAAATAGCACTGAAGTTCATATCACAAAAGTTCGAATACGCAAAATTGAAACAAGCGCGCACTCCAAAAATTCACCACTAAGTATCCAAATCTAAAATCCTTAGGTACCATTTGAATCGCAAGCACGAGTGCCGTAAAAACAATCCGTCTCTCCTTGGTCCCCATGATCCTGTCTCTCCTCGGCTCGACGACGTAGCGCAGACTGAACTGTACTGACTGAGTGGCGCGGCAATTATATCACCTCGATACAATTGGAAAAGGCGTATTCGCGAATGATATGACAATTTCACAGTGTGCCGGGCTTGGGTGCCTGATCCAAAGCCGCGCCTCTATACACAAAGAGCTACCTGGCTTCCTCCTTTCTCTCTCGGGTTGCACAAGATGCGCGCGTTGCTCGGGATTTCAAGGATCGGAAATCGGCGTGACGGTCTGTCAGGATTTTTTCTCCGCGCTCTAACTCGCGGCCCGCACGCCATGTCCGTTAATTAAGAGCCCGGGAAAAATTATGTCATTAATACGATTGGTAACAGCGCCCGGGCAGTAGTTTGATTTTGACACCCCACAGCTGTCGCGCTCCTTTAATTGATCGGCTTTTGAAAGCTTTTTGCTAACCCTTTATGATAACTGCGAGGATTGCGCAACGAGGCAGACGTGAAAAAAATTCCGTGAAATGTGTGATGTCTTAGCGATTATTGTTAGCGTAACTGTTTTGTAGTTATGATGAACTTATTTTTTTACTTTGAGATAGTTTAAAGAAATCAAATTGTGCAGATTTTGTAGCTTCTTTTTATTTTAGAAAACTTATCAATATTCAATTTTATTATAATTAAAACTATATAAATTTTGTTAATATTATAAGTACATCTGACATAAAATGTTCTTTTATTTTATTGATTTAAGAAATGTTAGTAATTTTATTATATTAACAATGTTTCTCATAAATTTGATTTATTCTTTTATATTTTTTGAGTATTATCTAAAGTGTATTTGATTTTTAAAAATCTTATCATAAAAGATGAAGAAATAAATGCATGTATTTTTTGACATTATAAGTTGATTAGTCAGAACTTATCATTTAAATTTAATTAAAATTAGTTCCTAGATAAAGCCTTAGTAATTAATGAAAATATTCCAATAATTAGGTAGTTTAAATTTAATCCAAATTTTGGGTGCAATTAATTTTTTATGCAGATGATAAGAGTAATATTTTCTTTTTAATTCGCAATATGTGGAAACAAAATTTGAGGCATTGATGTTTCAAAGGAGATGAAAGGGGATGACCACTTGATGTTAATAAAACCGATCAAGGATTCTCACCGCAAAGGTCAGTAAGTCTCATCCTTACCGCATCTCAGCGGAAGGTTTGAGGTTAAGCAAAGCTTGCCATTCGTTTCGCATTCTTGGAATTCTTTATAGTTAACGAATGCATCGTTGCGCGCAATTCCATCGCATAAAAAAAGACCTAATTTCAGATATGACCTCTTGCAGGCATTTTCCATTCGAGAAACCTGGAATGTCAACACAATGGTTTTTCATCGTGCATTTTGCAAGCATTTTCAAGGAGGAATCTCAGCTGTTTCTTAAAACTACCATTCATTAAAAATAAATTGATGCACTTACAACAGAATTTGAATAGTTTCGGTCGGTTCAAATTTAAATTACTTAGTTATTAAGAAACCTGATCTAAATTCAACACCAAAAAATATAGGTAAATCGAATGTTTTTTAGTGCATAAAAAATTGCTCATACTTATGTTGAAAGTAGAACAAAAAATCTGTTGTTTTTCATAAGTCACTTAAAAAGAATGTAATTATTGTCATTCATGTGTTGCATGAATTCCCTAAATGGAATAGATGGAATATATTATTTTAAAGAATACTTATAAGTACATATTCAAATTATTTTATAAAATTTCATTAGGAACTAAGAAAAAGTATCACAGGATAGATGACTATGCAAATTCATCGTTAGATCGTAGCAGTTAGGTGAATGAACTTGAATGTGGTGTATATTGAAAAAAATAAATATTTTAAGTTTAGTGAGTGATCAATTCGCCTTACTTGTCTTGATCAATTTTACATTTAGCAAATAAATTATTTCTAAAAGGCATATGATTTAAATTAGATTTTGAAGATTTAACATTCGTTCGTATAAATTTTCTCAAAGAACATTTTTAAAATTATTTAAATATACTGATACAGTCGTTTGATCTCTTATTAAAACTTTTAGTCTGCTCAAATTAATAAATATAATAATTTAAATAAATAAGAAAGAATTTTTTTTTTTGATATTGCAGTTTTCTTCTAATAAACAATCAATAAAAACTAAAGCAGACAAGATTACATTTGTTTTCTATAGAATCAAAGTATTTACTTTATTAAAAAATTATAACTGTTCAAAGATATGTAATAAAAATGTATGAAAACTGTAGCTCTAATTTTGCTCATTATTTTATACATTTTTAATCCCTAACACTATAATATTTTATCTACTAAAGGAAAAATAATATTTTAATTCTGCAAAAAGCAAAAAAAAAAGATTTTGCTATTTGCTAATTATTTATTCTATAAAAGGTTTCGGTAATTGGAATTTGAAAAACTTTTTTTCCTCAATAGATAATAATATCGATTACTGGAATAGCAAAAATTTTGTTTACAATTTTGTCTAGAATCAAAGATTACCTGCTTTTATATTCATGATATATATTTATAAAGATCACATATATTTATTCAGACAAATGAATTTCAGCGAAACTACGAACTTAAACTACACTAATAAACTTTTAGAATTTTGCACAATATCAAAAGATTCTGCTGTGTGACTATGCCGACACAAGTGTTCAAATTACTCTATCTTTTTTGTTTATGGATTTAAAAAAAAGTCAGTTTACACAAAAACTATCATACAATCTACTAATATATAAAATAAAAAATTATACCAATTCCCAATTGAGAATTGTTACTCTACATAATTTTAATATTTCAAGGAAAATAATACATATTTCATGTGAACAAACATAATATTAAAAACAAAATATTAAGATATTATTTAAAATAATTTAACTAAATAGATAAGATAGCGTTTTTAAACAAATTCGTTTCAACTCTTTGATCCTGCGTTAAAAGGGAGCTCTTACACACACGTTTATTAGCGAAAGATAAACACGACATAAAAAGTAAATACCAACAGATCGATAAAAGATTCGACTTTTTTTTAAGGAAGGAACTTGTCAAGTCTTCATTCTACTTAACCAGAAGTGCTACAAAGGATTTACGGCACAGGTGAGAAGAAAAAAGCGGTCGTGCGCGCGCGCGCGCGCGGCAACAGCAGAGCAGGGGTGTAACAGAGTGTGACCAATTTCACGCCTGCTGTTTTCACTTTCCAGCTGGCGGCAAGAATCGAGCGATCACGGATTCACAGTGGAGACCACATCGGCGCCTAATAAAATTTCGATCTATTTAAGATCGACGACCGCTGGCTTTCGTCTTTCTCTCTTCTGACCGGGGAGAATCGAGCCTCGCGATCAGTCAAATTTTTTTCGTCCAACATAACGTCTGATTTCGCAATCGATCGGGCATGTGCTACAGTTGGCGAGCGAACTGTTGCAAAATACGCGAATGTAAGTCCGTAATTGCGAGGCTTCGCCTCGTGCGGGTTTGAAGGACTGTAAGTGCTTTCAGTGGTTGTTTTTTTTTATTTGACATTTGTAAGGTGATTGTCGAAACGCATTATAAATAGGAAGTCAATCTTTTGTATTTACATTTTATCTTATAGCCTACGACGCTAATAAATTATAACATTTGTTTAATACAATTATTATCACATAATTTTTGTTAAAATTGAAAATTATTATTTTAGTGCTTATGTGACCACTTCTTTCCATGACTATGCTCATCTTTTTCTCCGTGTTTCTCGTCGTGCTCATGGTGATGTGAATGCTCATCGCCCTTATCATGTTTACCGTGTTTATGGTGGTCATGCCCATGGTGATGTTTCTCCCCTTCTCCTTTTTCTTCCTAGAAAATTTAATTTACATCATTATGTAAAATTGTGGTATAAAAACAGGCAAAAATATGGTTATAAATCATACAAAAGTACTAATAGATTACCTCGTGCTTTTCGCCTTTCTTGTGTCCATTTTTATGATGCCCGCCCTTATGTTTTTCATGGTGATGATGATGTTCGCCATGTTTTTCATGACCATCGTCTTCGTGAAACTCGTCATAGAAATCATGTTTCTTTTCATACTCATCCTGAAAATGCATCAATAATCACTTTATTAAACAAGTTATTTTTAAAAATTTGAGATTAAAATGGATAAAAATTGTTTAGTAAAGTACATTATAGTTTTACCTTTTTAAATACATTATGTTCACCTTTGGTACTGTGTCCTTTCTCGTGCTTCCCCTCCTCTTCAAATTTCGCGGATTTATCGGCCTTTTCGCCCTTATGATGCTCATTGTAATGCTCCGCCGCGTCATGCTTTTCACCGCCGTGTCCTTTTTCTTCATCGTAATGGTGGTGTTGACCTGCTTTATTCAAGTGTTCTTTCCCTTCTTCATCAGACTCGTGATAACTTTTGTACCCCTAAAAATAATTTTGTTATGACATTATACATTAATTGAGACAATAATAATAAATGGAACTAAAAACTATCGTACTTAAGCTTATAAGTAATATAATAAACTTATAAGCGTATTAAATTTATGTATTCAAAAAAATTCAATCTTAATTTTTATCACTACACAAACAGTACAGTAAAATGCTTATCCTGAGATCATTAAAATAACTACAAAAGTTTCAGTAAAAATTACAATATTAGTTAGTAATATTTCTTTAAATCTTCAATAATTATCATAAGACGGTATCGTAAACTTTAAATGTAAAATTTTCTGTAAAATATTCTTTTAACTGACCATTATTACGTTTTTTAAAACAAATTTTTTTCAGTGAACAAATTAATGAATTTATCTGAAGAAAAAATTGAAAGTACACTTAAATTTATACGTAAATTTAATGATAACGCTAATTTTCTAGAAATTGTAAGAACAATAGCGATAAGAATCGACGTCCTAAACATTTGAGAGCGCAGTAAGATTACGCGAGATATAATAAGATCCCCACTTATAAGTTATATAGATACTTTAATACCTTATGTCCTTTATGCCCTTTATCCTCGTGATGTTCGCCGTGATGTTCCGCCCCGCCACTTTCCTCATGTTTCTCGTCCACGGGGTGGTGCTTATCTGTGACAAATAGGCTTATATTTTATGTATCGTTAAAGTGAAATAAAATGCCCTCTACAAGTTAACATATGTTATGGTTTGACTTGTACATGTTATATAGTCTAAAAAAATTACTTATCACAATGAAATCTCATGAAATTAAATTTTATTTTTTAACAATTTAATGTTTTAGAAAGTCTACTTAATTAAGAAAATAAAATATTTGTTGCATACATTTTTAAATGTCTTAATTTATATAACACTGTTTAATTAACGTCAGGCATAAAAATACTTAGAAAAAAATTTGAACTTTTACGTGTTTAATTAAAATTTTGAATATATTCTGTTGCTTAAATAAACGACAGAATATATCCAGGCGTATGTGACAATCCTTAATGAGTATCTTTTCATAATTTCGATACCACCCACATGTAAACATTATTGAAGTAATACGGTTGCATTACATATCTTTCCAAAGTTCATATATATTATAATATATTCGAAAGCGTGGGCAGAATGCATTACTTGAAAGTACAAAAACCACTTATATTTTATAATCAGCACAACTTCCACAAAAAAGCGCATTTCTGCGAGTTGCGAGCGATTCACGCAACTCAATTATACAATTGCTCGAATTTAGCGAAATACAAAAACAAAACGCAATTGACGTCGTTACATAAAATCACTTATCGATTTCTCCGACTCCGGAATCGGAAATAAAGAAATCCAAACACTTTTTGCCCCGGCAGCAGCGATTCCGGCATCGACGTATACACTTTACCGCTAAGAATTCCAGCAATTGCGAAATACTCAACCCTCGTGCTTGGTGGCCGACGTCTCCTGGTCCAGCTCGACGTATCTGAACTTGAGCGGCCGTCTGTAAAACTTCCTCACGGCCACGCACTCCTCCGTCAGCAGGCACAGCACCATCATCGTCAGCAGCGCCGTCCTCTTCATCACTCATTAATTTGGAAGCCGCGCGGAAGACGATCCACGATCGAAGTCTGGCCGGCAACTGCGAGCTGTCGGGGATAAATTGACGGATATTATAGCGGCGGAAGACGAGCGCGATTCTGCGGAGATGGCTTCTCGATTCGTCGCGGCGGCCGGCCTTTTTGCCGCCGCGACGAGTCCGAGCGATGACTCTACGCTTGGCACGCTTCGATTTTTTGTGGGAGAAGCCTGGACCGAGAGAGGCTGAAGTATGATGTTGAATCTGCGGCTTGGTTTTCTGCGTGAGGATACGGCGGATGGAGGTGCGAATCGATTTTTCAGAGATTTTTATTAGCTGGGCTGCGCGCGTTTTGCTGGTTGGCATTGAAAAGAGGCGTAGAAAGTTTGTTATTGTTGTTTTGTATAAAAATGGTTGAGAGCAATTTTTTGTTTGGGAAAGTAGAAGTAATGCTTGACCGACAATTATCATAATTAATTTATATTTTAATACGCACTTCTCACAACTTACAAATTAATTCATATCAAACGCGATATTATCGATCCCAGATTACGGGATGAACAAGACGCAATTTAGAAAATTAATTGACGAATGGCGTAATATTAATTTTTGTTGATTCACAGGAAACAAAATTTATGTAACTCGCGAATGAACAGTAGAAACGTTTTTCGCCTAACCAAATGGTTTGACAGTGCAATTGTTATTAGCACCATCCCCCATTACATAAACTAACCATTGAATTGTCGACAAAAAAATCGAGAAAGCAGGATGTTCATTCATAACATATCGAACAATGCATTTTTTCCCCAAAATAAATTCAGATCTCAATGGCAAAAAAGAGCGCTCTAAACGCATAATTGCATTAACATTTCCAGAGTAGATCGAGCGAGAAAGCGCGACGCTAGTTTCCGATGTGCCGCAAACCGCCGATTTTCATACCGTCGCGGGCAAAAAAAAGGTGCTGCAGCTCGCGCTCTTTCTCGCTCTCTGTGAAGCAAGTCTGGCGTGAATCTCGGCCTCTCGTTCGCGAATTGATGGATAGAGCGTGCCGCGCGAATGCGGAATCGATTTAGCCTGAATTTATTACACTCTGAACTTTTTCCTGGTTCCGCGCGAGACTCGGTGTGCTTTGTCAAGGATTTAAAAGTGATGTTTACTTTTTATCAGGCATTTTGGAGTTTCGAAATTGATCTAATACGTGGGTTTGAAATAGGTGATTCATGTTCGTACTGAGAAGTTTTAGAAGAATCAAATACAAATAATTAATAGTTAATTTTTTCTTATGAATTCAAGAATAGTAACATTTTTATAGTCTTTTATTTATTAATTTATAAAACAGAGTCTATTGATAAATCTTTATAGTAATACTTAATTTTTAAACATTTTTCATTTTAAGTGGATACATTGTATTGAAAGACAACAGATAACATCAAATGGCACAAGAACTAAATGCTCCAGTTTTCCTTCCATGTTATTCGATTAAGATTATTCGTGTTCACAAGTCAATCTGGTTGGTAAACAAAGAGGTCAAGATTCTACCTTCAATTAAGTCTGACATAAAGATCACCAATTAATTGGATAAACAGCAACGCATGCATTTCCAACCACATTCTCTCACAAACTATATATCATTCCCAAACAAAACGTATCCCGCGCACGCCAACTTCCGCCGCCCAAAACCGCATCGACGCCTCTAACAATCCGTACTTACAAGAACCGCGACGGAAATAACAAAAGTCGACGTCAACATCTCGCTCTGCCGCATAATAGCCTTAAAAGCTCGCCCCTTCATACTCTCGAAGCGCATATGCACCGAAGCCATAATTCCATGCCCTCACAGTTCTCCAACTATATACCCTCTCTCTCTCCGTGCCGGAACGAACCCTTCGCTTTAACGCCCCCCTCTACATCCTCCGGCGCACACTAAGAGCCCTCGAGAGCCACGCATCACACATATACATCTCCCCGAGCGTCAACGATTCGCGTGCGACGGAGAGATGAACGTCCGGACGAGAATCACGTGCGCGCCCGAGCGCGCGGCCAAGCCCTAACGAGATATACGCTGCCTAAACGAATTAGCGAGCGACGGCGGCGGCGGCGCCTAAGGAGAGCAACGGAGATAGAGAATGAAAAATTACAAGGGCGCACATACGCAGCCGCGGCGGTGTCTACGTACGCGCGCAGCCCCCGCCAAAGCTATAAGTCCATCGCTCTTCCCCGCGCTCGCACTCCGCGGAATAAACAATAGGGTCTCGGTTAAGTCGGACTAATTCGATTTCCCCCGCGCGCGCGCGCTCGCTTCCTCTGATCCCGAGCGGGCCTGCTTATGCACACTCGCGGCTGCAAGTGCAACTTAGACGCTGCAAGCTCCTAAGAGAGCCAAGAGTTTGATTGGCCGAGCGCGAGTGGATGCATCGGCTGTTGTGATTTTGCCGATCCCGGGGCCAGCCCGATGTGACCACTCTTCTTCGTTGGACTTTCTCAAGTGTATAGCTGCAGCTTTAGGATTTCAAGTGCTTGTGTGGTTTAAAGAGTAAATTTTGTTAGATAGGGATTTTTTATTTGAAGGATAAGGGTTCGAAGTCAGTCTGGGCAAAATGGTTAATGATAAGGAGGTGGAGGAGGCGCCAGAGAAGCGGACCCTCAAATATTCCTTTCACCTGCCC
>JAPYZA010005639.1:0-11962 GCA_030522685.1 Eupelmus azureus
ATACGTGGATGCTTACCTTCATACCATCTAATCCCGGCGGGCCCTGAAAGGTAGAGGAAACCAAATGAAATTTCGACGAAACAACAAGGAGGTGAAAAAATAGGAGGCTATTGATCTCGCAAATCAATGAAATAAAAATAGTAGTATGTATGCACAACCAACTGATAGAGATACAATGCAAAGTTTACAATAATGGTGGTAAGAAAGTAGTACAGATGTTCGTTCTCACACACGAGTCTAATAAGACGCGTAAGTCGTCTTTTTTACTGACTATGAAGGCATAAAAGTTTCGCAGCCGAACTATGTATACAGAGGTGAGTGATACATGTTTAAGAAAATACACACACGCACACGAATAAATTACGTACACAGATGTGATGTATGACAAAGACAGATAAGACAGAGAGCTCGAGAGACTACAGTAGATGATGAGGGGATGTTTGCTATGTTTTAGAGACGATACACATTATGAGAGGCGCGCTTACAAAATGCAATCGACGAGTCGAATATGGGTGCGTTATGTAGTAGGTGATTTCTCGATTAAAATGAGTGGAGGAGTAACACTTTCAACTGGTGCTACTTCCCTGATGCTTCAATTTTAAAAATTTTTCTATGGCTCAAGGAATAAATTGTTAAAATAAGAAAATTTTTAAATTATTTTCTAATATGTTAAAATTTATAAATGGTTCCTACCGATTTTTTAAAATTTGTAATCCATGTTCAAATAATTATTAAATTTTTTTCTCAAGATTAAAGTGTTCAAAAATTATTTTTCTTTAAATAAATTTTCTGTAATCTACAAAATTAATGTATAATTATGTCTTAATTATACTTTTGAAGTTTTCTTCGTTGATCAATAAAATTCTTAAAATTGTATGCACATCAGAAAATAATACAGGATGAGACAGACATAAGGTAGAATTGAAAAACAGTAAAACAACAGAGTAAAGTAAGCAAGAAAATTCAAAAAACGCACAAGATACAAAGTTCTTAGTATACTTAGATACAAAGTTATATTTTTGTCAAAATTATTTACGTGATACAGTGCGTATACAATAAAACTACCGTTTATCAAAAAAGTAAAGAGAATATGGCTTCACCTGGAAAAGGAGGGAGCGAACCAGCATAATCCTATGTTACCTACATATTTACCCGCCTTCCAAAATGCTCTCTACAATAAGAGTATAGCTGGTTGCGTGGGAGAGTGAGTAAGCTCCAATTTCTCAGAACGCACGGATCGTGGTGACGTATGGTCGCAGCAAATCAACACGTGTGTTCGACCCATCGTTTTTCGTTTATACTTTTCTTTGTTCATCAATATTTTTTTTTTAAGATAAAAATAAAGTAAAAGAGAAAGGCGTAGGAAAATAAAAATTAAAAATTATCTGGCAAAGAGTAAAAGAACGTAAATTTAAAGGCAGACTTTATCTCAAGTTGGCGCTTAGACTTGAATAACAAAATGCAAAGCAAATAATATGTAGCTACTGAGGAAACCAATAGAAAATAAAGAAATTTAAATAAAATAATAATAAATAAAATAAAGGTACGTAAAAAAAAGGTAAAAGCATTAATAGAGGTTCGTTGTAAAAGCAATAAGGCCTCAGGCACATGCACATTCTGTTTATTAATCAGGACATTGTTCGAAACAAAAGTTAATAAGTGTGATCTCTCGTTTTCTTTTCATCACTTATTTGTTGTGTCTTTCTTTTCACTGTTCTTTTCTCGCAAATAACGAGGGACGTCGCCGAGGAGTCGCCAAAAGTCCTCGTAGATAATATACTCAATTCTCCATTTAAATATCGTTTAATTAACAAACATATATATATACGTCGTGTGTCTATAATCGTTTCATATCCTGGAGATCCGAGAGTTGGCTTATTTTTCATCTCCTCTTCTTCTTCGTTACGCATGTTGCTCTCTTACTTCGATTAACATTAAACTCTTAAGTCTACGATTTATCCTACAGCGATAAAGTAGTTTGATTACATTACGCTTAAGTCCTGTATTTTACAAACTCGGGATGTGCGATCGAATCCCGGCGATGCTCAATTTTCTCCTTCCTTCATTACCTTCGGCTTTCTCGTCTTTTTTTAACTCTCTAGCCTAGTCGCTTAAGTACTTAAATTACAATGAACATTACAGAGCTGCATACGAGATTTTTATTTTTTCTTCTTTTATCGTCTATGTACTTCCTCTTTTCTTTTTAAATATATATATACAAGCAAAGTCTTGGATACGGCGCGTACTTTGGGAGGCAATTCGCATACTTTTTTTTCACATTTTTTGCTCTTCTTCAAGAGTGTACTTATACGTAGCATTCAAGCGTGTTCCAGTAATTATTGGAAAATATTGCGTTGCAATGATGAGGAGCTTGTAACGTTTCATAATTTGATTTTAAGTTCTTATTTATTTCATTAAATTTTTAATTGATTTATGTACGGTTTTAAAAGTGAATCATTTTAGACACATTTTACGATATGAGTTTAAACAATTGATTGTAAAATATTTAATGACATTCAAGTTAAAAACTGTATTAAATCAGTAATTATACTGTAAAATAATATCAATGATATAATAACTACTAAAAAATTAAATATATAGTAAGTAATAAGAAATTAGTACTTTCCAAAATCAAAAAATCAATTAAAATTAACATCTATATACTTATTTTATAAAGTTGATTACCAGTTATAAATTAATTCATATATATAACTACATTATACCGATCACTTCCATAATGTTATGTTATTAAAACAAAAAATAATTAGCGTATAAAAATCGCGTCTAAAACGGTTCATCTGTACATATACTCTTAAATCGCTTTCGCATACGCCAATTTTCTGTCTTGAACGTGCACGCTTTTAATCTTTTTGTGTCGTGTTCTTTTTTCCGTTTCTCTTTCTGCGTATTGTCCTTAAGTACATCCGCGCACGCTGCCAAAGAAATTTGCACACAGAGCAACGAAATTTGCAAACAGGCCGTAGGCACGTTAAAAGCTTGTTTTCGTATCCCTACACGTTCCTTATGCCGTGCACGCGTGTGTGCTCAGTCGCTTAGCGGGCAAATTTCTCGTTCCCTCTGTGAAATTATCGCTTTTTCGTTAAATTCTTACACTGCTTCTGCACGTTTTCTTTTTTATTTTTTTTTTAAAAGTTCATGTGAACAACCCGATGCAAAGGAACGTCGTGAGCCTAGACATTTTTTAAGTGTGCACTTTTCTTGGGTGACACTAATTTTGAGCCTACATTCCTGATTATTTTCACAATTATAGTAACTGTATAAGGTCAAAATATCCCGACAACAAACTATACAATTTATTTAAATGCTATTGAAAATCAGACTTGGGCCATTATGTTAAACTTGGCAGTATCAGTTCTGTTGAAAAAATAAATAAATAATGAGTACTCTTTAAAGGTAAAATATACTTTTTAGTACAAAGTCCATATCTTATAAATGTATGGAAATGCTTCTATACCTATATCAGTTATGGAATATGATTTTGTATTAGTATATTTCAATATTTTACACAAACATGATTAAAAGCAGAGATAGTTTATTTTTTATTCAAAATCTTATTAACTTACTAATTTTTAGAATTATATTCCTTGAAATTGTTTTCATCGGAACTTGAGGTAAATCGAATTTTGTAACTCTACAAAATTATAGTTTGTAATTAATAAAATCTTTAATAATATTATGAAAATTAGGCAGAGCTTAGTAATCTCAAAATTATTTTTCTTAATAATTATTTAAAAGTACATTCGAACTTTAGAGTTTCAAACTAAAAATTTCAGGAATGTCGACGGAAGATATGTCGCGTTGCCCTGCGTGATTATGCCGTTTAAATAACTTTTATTTTTTACGGCAATTTTCGACCGCTTTTCTCTCAATCTCAAACTTGCAAAATTGTAAGAATATATTGAATGTATTCAACATTACAAGATTCTTACTATTTTTCTTATTGACCTTCGAATCCGCATTTCGTATGATCAAGCATTTAAATTCTATGTACAAATTGAAAAAACTAGGCTCCAGTAGTATGCGACGCTTCGAAGGTCGGTATTAACGAAGAAACACCGAAAATCAACGAAAGATTTTCTTCTTTCCTTCCGAAATTTGCGTAAGTACAAATTTTTTCAATGTTAAAAAACTGTTGCAATTTTGAGTCGCACAATAAGTGAATTTTAAAAATTCAATTTCAGGTGCCGTTTTGTAACATTAAAATTGTAAAATTAACTACATATTTTTCTGAGAAAATTCTAAACTCTATATCAGTTGATTTAATAGATATTTTTTGTTTTCAAAGTCGAAAAAATTGATGTCGAAAATCGCGTTACAACAGCAAAGCGCAGAAGTGCTGAGCTTCATAAATGAAACTGCGCGGACATACAGAGACGTAAACAGTAAAATATGACGTTACACATATACTACTATAAGAATATAGAAAAATATTTTGAACATACTATTTAATTACTACAATTTTGGCAATAATTATCTATTACTAAATCCTAGGTTGATTTAAAAAAATTTAAACAGATTATCTAGCTACCAATTTTAATGTGCATAATGTCATATTTTAACATCTATCTCAAACTTGGAAGTCACGGTGTTTTTAAGCTGACATGAAGAAGTTTAATACTTTTTGTTTATTTCGCGCATTCATTATCATCAAGCTGCTTCGTCGAGGGTTTTCGAAAATATATATTATAGACTTTGGCAAGCGTATAAAAAACACGATATCGCTTTTCCTCCTCACATCACACGAATACACGGATTGGCTCTCACACGATACTCGAATTTAAAAATACTTGCATTCCGTTGTATGTTAAGTCGCTTCTTAATAAAAATGATAAATAGGAAACCCAATAGCAACAGAAATTATTGTATTAAAGTTGATAAATTTTAAGCTAGTTTCTAAATTTATTAGTATTAAAATTGAAAGTAAACTGGCTTATGATGCTGCAAAAATTTTACTACAAAAGAGATGAAAAATTATAAGTACTTGCGAATTCGAGTTTCGCATGATTTGCTAATCTATTCTCGGCCTTAAATCTTACATAATACATTTTACTTTTAGAGAACGTACGGTGTTTTTCTAATCTTGGTACAAACACATCGCATGCACGGCTCATAACATCGTCGATCCGAGGAGATCGGCGTGTCACTTTTTCTAGTATGTCAAAAATTGATATCTCGCAAATATTTATAACGTTACAGCGTTAAGAATTCTATTCGCGAATATTGTTTTCTGTTGTCACGAAGGCCTACTTCTAGTCTGGTTGTTTTCAACAAAAATATATGTATAATATATATTCTTATATTTATATTTATGTCTACAAAGACATGTTCATGTTTGCGCTATGATAATTTAAATTATTATATAAATTACACAACAATTTCGTTTTTATATTTTCAAGATTGGTTTTAATCAAAAAGTATTCAAACGACATTACAAACAATTTCTACTTTGGATTGTTAAATTCAAAATTCAGTTGAACAACTTCTTAAACAGAATTTAAACTATCTAAATAAGAATTATAATTTCTATGTTACTAACGCCATTACAAAACTCTATAACTATCTAAGTTTGTATAAATATTAGTAAATTACTCGTAACGTAATAAAGTAACACAACTGTTGTAATTTTTTTTTCTACATTTTCAGTAGTTTCTAAATAAAATTAAATAGAAAATAAGTTAAGTCTCTTAACAAATTTCTTTTGATACTCTTTTGATAATATTGAAAAATTATATACAAAGGTACTTTATAAATTGTTATTTCATGTAATTCTAAATTTTTAGGTATCAGTGGGGATATAGCGCTAGAGCTCAGTCATTTTTTATAAATCATTAAAAAATTCTAAGTTTTTTAAAAACATTTTTTAATTGTTACATAATTTCATTCTGTCCATATTATAATACATTTAATGTACTAATGTTTATAATAAATATGTAAAATAAATTGTTATAAGCAGAATTATTTTTTAAAAAATTAAAAATTGGTATTAACAAGTATTTTAATAATATTATAGCAGAAACTTTTGGATATCAAAAAATATTGTTTTTTACTAGCAGCATGAAAAAATGTAACAACCTCTATTATTTTAAAATTGTTAAATGTCAAAATAACATATTAGATACGAAAGTTTATTATATAACTTATAAAGTTAATTTCAAAAAGTGTACTTGAGTTTTTAAAAGATCTAGCTTTGCAAAATACGATTCATGGTCTGAACCTTAAAAATTAATGTATCATTTCCATTTCTAATTATAACATGAAATATATCTTAGAAAATTTAGAGCGCATCATATCCCCTTAAAGCGAGAGACACGCCGATTCCTGCAACATTTTACATTGGCGCAATTTATATATTTTATATATAAGATTATGGGATCCGTGACAAAATATATCTGACGCATATTCGAGGTGTCGGGATTTTTTCCCTTCTTTAGGTTGCAGGTGGGTTACAGATAAAACGTTCTCGAAAAAACACGTGCTTAGAGAGTAGACTCGGACGCATTTTTTTGTTTTATTATTTTTTTTAACGTCATAGGTTCTTTGCGCCTGAGTCCGCGGGCCGGTCTGCATTAGATAGGTTATTGTCGGTTATCTTTGTAGTACCTATCCCATGTTAGTCGTTAGTCGGATCATCACCACGCGCCAACCTGTGTTTTTTAAGCCGTTTATTAATAAAAGGGCAGAATTCTCAATAAACTACTGTTCTCTTTTCATACAATATAGTAAGTCAACAATGCCAATTATGATTTTTGCAAAAAATTACTGCTAATATTTTTAAGGCGATTCTTTGTGAGCCAATAAGAGGGAAACTTTTATTAATTCATGCTTTTAGTGCTCTTAAGTCTGCGTGCAATTTACTATTAATAGTAATTTATTATTTTATTGTATAAGCAATTATTAGCAATATTAATTAATTTATTAATAATTATTTTAAGCTTTTCTTTGGGCGAAAATTCAGTAAAAATTGCAGAAATTATTCATATTAATGGGTATTAAAACAATGATTAAAAGTTTGCAGTAGCTTTTAAATCTTAAAGTGTCTTAAAATCATTATACATAATTTTTAATTTTATATGAGTAGTTTTGATTAATAATGATTATAAGAAAAATAATAAAGAAAATAGAAGAAAAGCGTACTCTTTGTTTATTTAAAATTCCTAATTTTTAATAATAAAGCAAGTCTTATGATAAGTACACTGTTCGATGCAAAAATGTAGTTCATTACTCCGATTTATGAGCTATTATTAGTCACTTAATCTATTCTGTTAATTTAATTATATTACGAACAGTAATATATGAAAAGGATGTTAAAGTCTTGTAGACTGTCAATAATTATAGAGATTTAAATTTTTATCCAATTACCTCAATTTTATATAAACTGTTTGCCAGTTTATTATTTTTGACGGATAGAGAAGACGACAACTAAATACTTTTTTTTAAATTCTAATAGGAATGAAAAATTTATTCTTGTAATTATTAGTAACTATATTGGATTTAGTATTCTCTTAAATTATATATTGTTTTAATTATTAGATTTTTCAAACAAAATTCGCAGATAGACATTAATTAATAAATCAAAATATCTGGTATGTTTTTTTTTAATTTTGAAGACTTCTTATCTAATAATCGACATTTTTATATATAAATAGTTTATATTAGTTTTAAAAAAGTAGTAATCTCTAACAATAATTAAAGTTAACCACATTAAATTATTTGAAAAAATATGTAATAATAATTTATAAATATTAAAAATTATTTTACTTACAATAAAACTAAATGATTTGTTCATAATTTCCATTTTATTTAAGTAAAAAATATTTTAATTTCTAAAAAAAAAATTGGACATTTTTTGAACAATTATTGATTTGTTAATAATTTTTTGTTAAAATACTTTTATTACTTTTTCAAGTTATTCTTGTATATAAATTATAATCATATATATTATTCGATAGATATAAAGGGAGTATACTCAACTTTATTATATAAAACTATAATTTATTTTTTAGCCTAAAATAATTATTTATAACTTAAACATGAATTATGTAAAATACAAGGCTACATTTTTTACATATCAATTAAATTATTTTATGATTTGGCATTGAGACTTCACTATTTAGTACTTTTTAAATTCTACTAAATGTTCTATATTGCTAAAATAAGCAGCGAAGTTTTTTTATGATAAAATGTAGTGCTTAATAAAATATGAAGTAAGTGAATCATTTAACGACCCAATATTATATTCCAAAGAAAATATATTTATTTATTTACATACAGTCTTTACTTAAGTTAAATATAATTAGTTATAAAACAAACAAAAAAAATCTTCGAGCACTACATACGTGTAAAAAACGAATAAAAAACGCGGTGTAAAAAATCTGTCGGACTATAAATAATTGATATTGCAAAATGTACTTTCGTGACTATTCAAACACAAACTCATTGTCTTGAAGAAGTCATACCTAGTGTGTACGAAGTAAGTTTATATTTGATTTCCGGTACATTACAAAAATGTATATGCATAAACTTGACGAAACAAAGTCACCCTCCTAATTCTGCTCTATTTTATACACGCCCGAGAGATTCGCGTGACTCTCTATATATATTTACATTCGCGAAATGAAATTGGTTCATCGTTTCAATAATTCATTATTTATATCAACGTTGCTCAAAGGTTTAACATTTTTAAATGATGGTTTTGTATCCGATCGAAGTGTAAAACCAGCAAAAGTTCCAAGTCAAAGCCGGATTTAACAGTCGAGCAATTGAAAGAAAAAATTATTGGTTTTTCACAAAAGGAATGCAGTACCTTTTTTAATCATTAAAATATTGCCCTTTGAACGATGAAGTATAATATTTTTTTTAGCTACAAAAATAATTATATATCAGAGTTCTTCATAGATTAAATAAAAAAGTTGTTAAAATTATAATTAAAAAAAAATAAACATCTTAGGATGCAGTATAAAAAGACTGACATTCCCTTTATGATTTTTAAGTAAAAAACTTGTTTATATTATACGCGAGAATTATTGTCATATTCACGACTGTCAAACAAACTGGAACGATTCAATTGGATCTGAGTGATTCATTGACGAAGGCATGTAATGGTGCTTGTTACTAGTACGAGATCCTCGATCTTACCATGGCGCCTTGTTTTCCTTCTCCTGGTCTACCAGACTCTCCTCGTAATCCCATCGGTCCCTAAAAATAAAATGAAATGTAAAATTTTTAAATACAAAATATAACTGTTTTAATTTCTAATTTTATAATAAATCCCTTCAAAACTTTGTATAAACTATTTTTAATGAACTATTAATAAGTCATTCAAAACATTTTGTTTTATGACTGTATTGAAACATTTAATATAAAAAGAATGTATATGTTCAACAATAATATTTTTAAAATTAATTAACCAAATTACACTTGTATAATTTGAATTATAAGTGTACCTGAAAGTCTAAAAGTTATAACTATGCAAAGTCAAAATTGGGTTTGTCAAAACGATCTTTTTCGAAACTTTCAGTCTATACCACCAAAAAGTTAAGTTTCTAGATCAATTAAAACTTTCACTTTATAATGGCGTAGCATCATTATTAGATATCGAATTAAGTAAAAAATTTAATGTGAATAAAAACGAGGAAGTATGCATACATTTGCTAGTACTTAATATTTCAATTTTAAAATTCAAATAATTATTTTAAAGTTAATTTTTTTTATATAGAAACCAAATTATCTGATTACATGAAATTTGTTTTTTATTGAAAAAATTTCAATAACACATACTAATTTAATTAGTAATAGGTTTTTTGAAATACTAATCAAAATAATTTTAAATAATCTTAAAATATTGATTTGTACGTACGGGAAGTCCCATTGGGCCAGGATCTCCCTTAGCGCCTTTCTCACCCTGTAACATGAGAAACGTATTTTTAGTTATAACAGTTAAGTTAATTAAATCATTGGAAACTTATATAATCACTAGAAGATTAATTTTTATGGATTACGACTTATATGAGTCATAAGTCAAAATGATCGTTTTTTTCAACAATAGAAATGCTAATAACAATTCAATAAATACATTAAGTATAATAAAATTATATTATAAATTTTTTTTTAACATTTTAATATCGAGTTAAATATAAAAAATACCTAAATAATGATTTACTACGCAGTCAATTCAAAATATTTAATATTCATATGCACTGAAATTCAATAAAAATGTATTTTTTCTCGATCAAACGATCAAACGATCACTGGGTATGTAGCGATTCACGGCGGGACTTTATACTACTTGAACTAACAATTTCTAATGAGAAAACTTTCTTTTGATTCCGGTATGCTGAGCAAAGTAGTCGACGAGGTTGAAAATCCGTACGCGCGATATTCTTTCTTTTTTAATCGTAAAAGTAGCGCAAAAGTTTCTATCAGTTAAAAGGATGATAAAAAAACCATAATTACTGACAGGATCACCCTTCGCGCCGTCATGGCCCCGGTCTCCTTTGATGCCCGGCGGACCCTGTAGTCCTGCCGTACCTGGTGGACCGGGCGGTCCTGGTGGTCCCATAATCTGCAAATAGAACGTAAGTGAATTAGTATTTTAATTTTTAAAGCCACGTTGGCATAATGTTTCTTTTCAATTTAATATATTTTTAAAATTATTTATTTTTTATTTTTTTTATCTTTAAGTCAATAAATTTTATATAAAAAGATTATTATAGAAGAGTTTTAATTTCGCTATACTAAATAAAAAAGCTTCAACAGATGGTACAAAATGGCATTAACTTACATTGCGAATCGATTTTTTTTCCCAAAGATCTTTATTTTTTCCAGTAAAACAAAACAAAATAAACCTCTGAATATAAAGATTGAAAAATAAAAATGTAATTTTGAAAAAGATTTCTGAGGTGAATATTACTGTTAGCATCTATTCCAATCGAAATTTAAATTAACGCCCTTTTGAACAGTCCATTTTAAAGCAAATTTTAAGACAATGTCTTAACTGGAGATACTATATTTATACAACAAAAATTACATTCATTTAAAACTTAGAAAAATGTTTAAAAGAAAATTATTTTATTGAAGATTTTTTTCAGACTTTAACGTTAATAAGCCTACTCCTTTTCTTTTTGAACATCAATCTATGTATGTAAAATACTCTATATGTTTTCGAAAAATCCTATTTAAATATTTTTAAAAATTTTTAAATGTTACTTACGTAAGAACCCGACATTTCTCCAGCATTAACTTCAAACGTACTGTCACCCTAAATATAAATAAAATTATAATTATTTTTTAATCATGTTTTTTTGTTTATGTTTAAGAAAGTAACCAAAAGTAATTAAAAGTTTTTATGCTTTACCTGTCTTCGCCTTATTTTTTTGTACTTCTGCGAATCCCATTCCAAAGAATCATGAAAAAGAAAATTAAGTTTAAATTATTTATCAAGAAATTTTTTATGACTATAATAATTATTAGATATTTCAACATACCGATTCGCCCTTGTCACCTTTGTCACCTTTTTGACCGGGGTAGCCCTTAAAAAATAATGCACAATGTCAGTAGTCATAAAGTATAAGGATTAAATTCTTTAAAATGATAAAATATTTTTTGAAATATTATTTCGTAACTATAAATATAAAGTGATGCAGGGGCAAGATAAGTATATTGTACAGATACATCTAGGTCTGAGTAGTCTACGCAGATGTATAAAAAATATAAATGAAATTAGATAATTTTTTGTCAAGGTGAATTTAATTTTTTTATTATAAATTATTTAATATAGTTTTATTATTCAGTATAAAGTATTAAATATGAAGTACTAACTGGTGGACCAGGTAAACCAGGAGGACCCATAAGTCCTGGAGGTCCAATGTCACCATAGTCTCCTTTTTCTCCTTTCGGTCCAGAAAGGCCCTTAAAAATAAGACATTAGAGCATTTTATAAAAC